>CM038606.1:8185435-8212432 GCA_021533255.1 Ceriops tagal | reverse complement strand
ATTGAGGGAATAATAAGACGTTCAACAATGACAAACTTTCAAACCGTGACATAATTTATCTTAAAAGGAAATACTAAACACAAATATAATGTTTTCCTCCATTTACAAATTCTTTCCTCTTTTTTTTTTTTTTTAAATTCAAAGTAGTAATAAAAAGAAATCCAAGATGGAAATATATATATATATATATATATATATATATAAATGAATTGAACAAGGGAAAACATGAAATAGAGTTATGATAGCAAGAGTAAATAATCAAACCTTCTTTTTCTTTTTGGAACTACGACAGCAAGCAAGCACTAATGATCGAACCTCGGCAGCAAAATGTTGATTATGAAATCTTCTACTCTGTGAAATTTGCATGAACTTGGAGCACAAATGCTTTCTTTGCTTCTTATTGATATATAGATGCATTTAAAGAAGTGAGGAAAACCCTCGAAATTCCATAACTATTATTCAGTTGTAATTACAAAAATAATTGAATACATAGAACGATTGAACTTCCATAACAGTTGATTGAGGTTAGAATTTTTTTTTTAAAAAAAAAAAACATTGAAAGCCTAACAAAATAACTAAATGAGGAATCAGGAAACTCAGTGGACAAAAAATAATTGAATGCAATAAGTAGAGCAAAATCCCTATGCTAAAATGAGAGAAAAATGTATAAGAAGAAGAATGTCACTTGACACGTTGTATGTATGTATGTATGTATAGATTAGTGTTGATTTTTCCCATGTATATGTGTCATATATTTGTGATATGCAAAAATTGCTTTGGTGGACAAGAGGAGGCAAATCAAGTCCCCCAAAAGCGTTTGACAAACAAAATGTAGAACTTGAATCTGGTAGGCCTAGTTTTAATTATATTGGCAGGATCTTTGATTAAACAAGAGAAAAGAGAGAAAAAAAAAAAGAAAAGAAGAGCTTGTTAGCTCCAATGATTTTGGCAAAATATTTCTATAAAAGTTTAAAGCACTTGACAGTCGCCAGCAATTAATATACAGGAAGTCAAGGGATATTAATTTATGGGTTATTCTGTTACTTGTTAGCCCGTCCTTTCGAGCATAGAAAAATATATGGAGGAGAATTTTTTTTTACAGAATGCATAGGACAAGACGACCCCCCTCCCCCCCCTCACAACATGTGCCCGTGTCTTTGACAATATCTACGTATTTAGACATTTCACGCAACGCACTCGCATGCCTTTCCTCACCAACTTTCACCAGAACGTGCACTTAACAAACACTATATTGCAACTGAGTGCATTAACTTGTAAGTAATTGGTCAATCTCTCTCTCTCTCTCTCTCTCTCTCTCTCTCGCTGAATGAGTTTGTCACGTTCTTGTAATGACTAGCTAATTACGCATTCCCTTACTTATTAGGCCAAGTTATATCAAAGAATAATGCTCCTTATGGATGACCGTATGAAATTGGCAAAGTGCTGCTTTCTTTTATAAGACATTGAAATTAGTTATTTAATGTATATTGAGGATTAGGTCTGTGCTATCTAGCAATTACGTATAATGTCAGCTAAGGTGATGTAGGAGATTGGAAATTAGATGCTGATAAATTCGACTTCTCCCTTAAAAATTGATGTCAAAAGTAATTGCTTAGGTATTGCTTATGAAAGTCGGTTATTTGAATCTTGTTGGAATTGCTTTGTTATAATTCAGTATCAAAAAAGTTCACCATTGTTAGCCGAGGGGGGGGTCTACAGGGAGAGAGCCGCCCTGAGCACTTAGTCCCCCGTACGTCTAAATAATGGTCATTAAGTTTTTAACACAAATTGATAAATGACATGCGGGAACGAATGTGGGGGGCAGTACATAAGTATGCTCTACACACCGATATGTGGTGCATGTTTGAATCAGCTATATCTTTCTTGGGAACATCGATGGCAATGCAAGCCATGGTCCCCTCAAGATTTGTCTCGACTATTGTCAAGTGACTTACAAAGTTAGTGAAGCTACAGTTGGTTGACCAGGTGTGCCGAGTAGGCTAAGAACTAAGAGTGTGCTGGACCATTTCAAGACAATGTATGCACACACACATACACAAACAAAAGAGAATAAACTAATGGGATGTCTAGGTGGATACATTTGGTATATGGTGGGCATTTGTTTCTTAGCCAGTTACCAACTCAGCTTTCTAGCTATCTATGCTCTTTCTTTTCTTTTTATTTTTCTCTCTTTTTGGCCTTTAATTTCTACGTCCAAAAGTCTCTTGCGGATAGAATCTAAGTAGCTTGAACGACTCTTCATTATCACCAATGTTTTCACTTACTTCACAGTCTGATCCAGTGCATGAATCTTATCATCTTCTTATTAATTTATCTGTTATCTAATCATTTATTTTGATGTCGGAGAGTCTCTTACTGCAGAATCTTCTGTAGTAGCCGCTGCTTAGACTGATTTTAGATAGAATTAGTGACATTTGTGTTTGTTTGGTTTTTTTTTTGGGTCTGGAGGTACTAGAAATCAAATATTACAGCTAAAATACTGAAAATAAAAATTCATGTGACTTTGCCATTAAACGTTGCGATTAGCGGTACCAACGTGCTTTACACATCATTTTAAGTATGCCCTTGTTATTGTGTTTTTCTTTTGAAACATTTATTAAAGGAGGGATTCCCTGTTTAAGACAGGAGGCTTTGTGATTTCCGCCCCACCCCTCTTTCTTTTAGCTTAATTTATCCTTTCATAACTAAAAACACAAAAGAGAACCTAATCCACGACTTTTGATTGTGGTAATGGTGATGCCAAACCCTGGCCAAGTTAATTCATTATTATTATTATTATTATTATTTTTCTCTCCTTTAAGAAGGTACACATCGCTCTCCCACTTAAAAAGCACCAAAAATAAATAGCCAAAATATAATAATAATAAATAAACATAAAAAAAAGATGGTCCCCATCACTCACTTTTCGTGAATGGAAGGCAACCATGAACGGTAACCACTTACTTCAAGTATTCAACTTCAACAAGTAGATGATCAGAATGAGAAGATAACTGAAAATCTAATAAAATAGCAGCTAAAAAAAAAAAAAAGAGTCGAAAGAATTCGCAATTGTGAATAGCATTGGCATGGATTAATTGTTATATAACACTGAAGCAATACTAGAATTCCAAATGGAAATTGGAACCCCTTATGCAATTTTTTTTTTTTTTGAACCAATAAGATTGATTCTGATCAGTAATGGCAATCCACCAGGGCCGGGGCTGAGAAGACTAAAGCTTGTTGTTTTGACGCAAATTGATAGCTTGTTTCAAATTCATGGTGAGGAGGGTCATCCTCCGGTGCCGGAAGATTCAGATCCAACTGCAAGATATTTCTGGCCTTGATCTCACCGGAGCTATTGGTAGCACTCATATGAATATTGGCTGTGCTACTCCTGTGCCTTCTCATGTGACCCCCAAGAGCTTGTCCAGAAGCAAACTCCGAGCCACAGATTGAGCACTCATGAATCTTAGCCTTGTTACCATGAAAGCCTTTGTTGTTGCTGCTGCTGCTGCCGCTTATTTGGACACAAATAGGATCATCAAGGTTGCTTTTGTTCAGTTGGCAAACATCATCATCATCATCCTCATCAACAACATCATGGTCATTCATTGACACGACCAGAAGAGCCTTTTTCTCCTCTGCCGTGGCCTTGGACTTCTTGTGACTGGCTCTGTGCCCACCCAGTGCTTGGAATGAAGGGAAACTACGATTACAAGTCTTGCACTCATAGACATAGAAACCGGTCCCGGTCACCTTCGGTTTGGTCACCGTGCCTGTGAATTTCCGGGCACTTCTTTTTTCAGCCCTATCAGTAGCAGTACTAATATTTTCAACCGTAGGTGTTGGACCCTCACCTTGGGCTAATAGAATCAGGCAGTTGGCCATATCTTCTTCTTCTTCTGTGCTGTCATAAATCCCACTGTAAGTTGTAGGAGACGAAATTGAGCCAGAGTTGGAGTTGTATTCCCCGCTGAAAAACTCTCCTTCTCCTCCTCCGCCACTGCAGCCATTTGACGAGCTAGATGTCACGGCCTTGTACGGTGATGATGACCTTTGGCGCTTGCTGCGCTTGCCTTTAACGATCTGATGAGCAACATCATTAGAACCCATGAATATTTCTCCTTGACCTTCCCTGTAGCCCACTCCACCCTCCCAAAGGTGCCTCTGAGAAAGATAATTTAAGGTAGTAAGAGGCAAGTGACCTAACAAAGTAATGGACTAGAAAAACGAAGGGCGAAAAAATACTTGTGAGAGAATCAAAGGATGGACTGTGACTGTATGTTATATATATATATATATATATATATATATATATAGTGAATGGATGGTTAGCAGCAGATGGTTGGTGTTTAATTTTATATATGAAAGCCAAAATTAATGCTTACGAACAACAAATAAGGAAAAAAAAAAAAAAAAAACTCTTGGGAGTCAAAAGCTCAAAATTGGGGCGATGAAATTTTGTCCCATTTGAGAATTAGAGGTTAGTACATGGATTGAGATACTAGATATGGTAAAACACGCATGAATGTCATCAGATGTCACCCTTGTTGAAAAGTTTTTTCTTTTTTTTTTTTTAAAAATAATATTCATTTGTTTTTGCTAAAAATAACTTGCTGATGTATATACTATGACTGTTTTGAACGTGCTCGATACAAATGATTCAAGTATGCAACAAGGTGTTACAAAATTTTTAAACAATTTATTATACATTTGAAGTAATAGTTTACAACATCTAGTTACTTTGAACAAGAAACTCAAATTTAAAATGAGAAAAAAAAAAGTATAGGTATATTTAACTACAAATGACTCAAATAACAACGTAGACCACGTCTATTCTCTTTTTCCGTTAAAAAAGTGGTCATAGTAACATGACATGTCTTATAACTATGAATTACATCACCCATGAACTTTTTTTTTTTTTTTAAAAAATTTTCTATTGGAGATTTAACGAGTCTTCTATTTTCGACGAATTCTTATGTCGCAGTTTAGAAGTAAGGTGAATCGACTAAGCTATCCTTTATCTCTCCTTGCAAAAAAAAAAAAATTAGTCTTTGAGTTTCATACATTATGGTAAGTAGCAGCCCTTGATAATTCCCTTAACTATATTACCCTCAATTTGGCATTTCATTTATCATATATATATATATATATATATATATGTCACATCAAAGTTATCTTTCCCTGCTTTCCCAAGCTTCAAACTTGCAAGTGTGACTAACAACAAAAGCTTTACCTCTCACGGACTTTAAACCCACGTCACTAGATGCTTCTATCAAAATAGTGTTCTTCTTTGCTCATGTGAATGGAGATCTACATTGTAGAGAAATTCATTGGAAAACAAGCTTTGAAAATTAAGTACGATATGACTTGTCACTGTTGAACTAGCGTAATGCGAAGTTGAGGAAAATGCAACCATATAAAATTGAATAGGACTCAGTTTCCAAGATATTCATGTTAAGAATTATGGGTGTATTTATTGAATATATATACAATGAAGACATAATTTAAAAAATTTTAATTATTAATAAGATTAGAATAGGCTACTTGCTAAACATAATTACAATATAATAGGGATAAATCTCCGAAAGTTTTAAATCCTTAGAAATTATTGCAATTGAGTCTTAAATTTTTTAATTTTCAAATTAATTTTAAATCTTTAGTTTTATTTCATATTAATCCTTTTTTAACAAGAATTAGTCAAACTATTATATACACACTTTGATTTAACAAAAACTTCATAAAAATACCTAAAATATGTCTTAAGAGTTTGACTAATTCTTGTGAATAAAAGACTCATTTACAATAAAAATTAAAAGTTTAGAACTGATTTGAAAATATAAAAAATTTAAAATGCAATTATGAAAAACTTTAAACGTTTAGGATTCTCTAAGGGCTTTTCCCAATATAATCTAGGTATTAAATAAAATTACTTCAACTTCTTTAGTTCTTCCACTTCAATATCTCCTCAACAAGTTCTCATTGATTATTTTTGTTTAATTATTTAACTTTTAGCCATAATTCACAAAAATAATAGTTAAAAACAACTCCCATATATCTTAAACTATTTAAGAAAAAGGAATAAAAATCCTAAAAGTACTAATGGCCTATCATATAAGGGGTATTTATAAAAGATTTTATCATTAATGATGTTTATTAAACATAAAATATAAAGTCAGCATTTATTCTATTTAGTATAATTATTTTAATTCTCTAAATTTTACTCATTGATTTGATACATAAGATTTGAATTTTTTTTAAGCCTTTATTCTACCTTACGCAAAAATTTTATAGATTAGTGCTAATTAAAAACAACAAGGACATTCTTTTTATGTATTTTACTTTAAGATAATGGATTTTTTTATTAATTATTCAATTATCTTTATGTAATTTATATTATACTTAACATTCATCTTTGCTTTTTTTTTTTTTTTTGAATTACAAAGATTATATTATCAATAGCATACAAGGGTGAGTAAAATACAACAAACTTATACATTGTTATGCTTTGACCTAATACAAAAAGACAATAAGTAAATGCATAATCTCCAAGCAAAATACTAAAAGCAATGAGGTCAGAATCGCCCCCAAGCCTACAGCTAAAAATGAAATCTTACAACTATGTAATTAAATCTATTTACTGTATCATCTCATGTTTAGTTATGGCAATTACAAAAAATTTCACTCTTGAGGTTAAAAAATAAAAAAGATAGGATCCTTAGTATCGTGAATGATATCTCAAAATATTAACACTAGATTTTAAGATTTTTCCATTCAGTCATTTATTCATGTTATTGTAATACATATATCATTTTTAATAATTAAAAGTGGACTTTTTAGTATCATTTGTTGTTTCTATAGAGTGAATGTTTCCTGAATTACAAGGAGTTTTACCTTGTTGGCATTAGATATTACTACTACTTTGAAGAAGAGACATATCACTTTCCATCATTACCCTGCAGAATACCCTTAATACTTGCCACCCTTAATGACCTAGTTATATATGCATCCATATTGAATTTCAACATAACTCTCAGTGGCTTTACCCATTCAAGGTTGTTAAAAAGTGCTAGCTTATTCTTTGGTAAGTAAACATCACAAATATTAAGTAACAAATCCTCAATTATAAAATAATAATGGGGTCACTTTGTTTTTGACCACTACTACATCTAGACATAAATCTAATCACATAACTTGTTGATTATGAAGGATTTATTAGCAAATAGACACTTATTCCTAGCCAACCATATGGATTAAATGATCATGTAAAAACCTATTTGCTAAAGTTCCTTTGATCAGCATCCTTGGTCTAATTTTGTTTAGGCATCCTAGGTTTACTATATTGAATTTAAAACCACCAATGATATGCCTTACTATCATAAGTAATTATACCATATAGCCCATATTGCGATATAATAAAGGAGTACATGAGAGACAAATTCCTAAGTTAAGGTATAAATTACACACCTAATGTCCTAATTAAAGTTGTTACTCACTAAATTCAATTACTTTTTAATTGAAAGCTGCCCTTTAATGCTTGCTACCTAAAGATCTTCATTTTTGGATGAGCTAACTATACCATAAATAGGTAAATGTTGAGTCATACAACCCGCAAAGCTATTTTGTAAGTCATATAATGAATTAACCATAAATACCTTATTCTTTTGCTTCTGTCAAATAAACTTATCTTTTTTCTCTTATGAGAGTTTTTAGGCTTTCAATAGTTCCATAAGTTGTTCATACAATCCTTATTCTCAATCAAGCAAATTCTGATACTATGAGATTTTCCATTTTTACCTTTTCTCCATTCATTTTTTGAATTAATGAACTAAACCATTTTCATATTGTGCAATGACAAATAATTAAGGAAAGCTATAAGCTAAAAGAGTATTGTCAATCCACACTTAGTGTCAAAACTTCACCTTTTTTCCATCTCCTACCAAGAAATTGAAGTTGAATTTTATATTCTTTTGATTCTCGTCATCTTTCAACCAAGCTGAACAGATGCCTTGTGAAACTAGGATATCTAGGAATATCTAGGAACATATCAATGACTATTCTCAAGGCTAAATTCTTGTATTGCCAGTTTTTGTTTTCACCTTTTACAACCACTTTGTTAACAAGCCCTACTTATTATTACATAACCTCTTTATCCTTAACCCTTCTCAACTCCTTTTTCAACATAAAAGGCCCTATTTGGCATAATGCATATGCCTCCTCTGAGCCTCCTTCCCCTAAAGGAAAGCTCATCAAATTTTCTTAATCTGTTTTTCTACTTATTCAAGTATGATAAAAAAAGATATAAAGTATACTAAAAGTGATTTCAAGTATGATTTTAGAAGTACCAACCTCATAACTTTAGAAAGAAATCTTGCTTTCCAACAAGCTAATCTACTTTTCATCTTGAGTGTGATGAGGTCCTATAAACTTTTATCCTTCAGATTGACTTCTAGCAGAAGTCCTAACTATTTTAGAGGTAATTATTTGACATAACATCCCTAAAAATTAGCTTACTTTTGGATTTTTATTTCACTCCCTTTAACTCTATATAACAGAGTTTTGTCTAAGTAAATTTTTAATCTTATGCAGCATTAGAAGTATTAGAGGATTATTTTGTAATTCTTAATGGATTTATTATATACCTCATTAAAAATGAAAATTTCATCGATGAATTGTAAATGTGTTAGTTTGATATCATCATTAATAGCTACACCTTTTAGAAAATCCATCTCAGAATCCTTTTTAAAGAGTAAATTCAGGCTTCAACAGTTAAAAAGTATGAGAATGAATAGGTCCCTTTACTTTAAACCTCTTGTCATCTTGAACTACTCAATAGGGTGGTCACTAACTAGTATAGGTAGCTCAAGTGTTGATATACACTCATATATCCATTGTCATCAGCAATCTTTAAATCCCATAAAATTCAACATAATAGCCAAGAAATCTTATTCCATTGAATGATGTCTTCTCAAAGTCAATCTTGATCATTACCTTTCTAGTACATTTTTTTCATTTTAGTCAATGTCTTATTAGCTATAAAGACACTATTATGAATATTATGTCCTCCAAGAAAGGTGTATTGAGGCTCCCTTACCACCTTTTCTATTACCAATTTTAGCTTTTAGGGTAATACATTTGCAAGGATTTTATAAATTGAATCCACCAATGATATTAGGTTAAATTAGTTAAGTGACTTTGCCCCATCTATCTTTAATAACAAGACCTAAAAAAGTAGAAATGATGGCTTTTTATAATCTATCATTCCTAACATTCATCTTACAATTAATCTTTGATTAAGATAACTTATGTGAGATGAAGGATACTAATTTCTATCTTCAAGGGTTTATATCTCATTAGTTTCTAGAAAAAGGTTTCTCTAAACTCATAATTCACTAAAAATCTTTTGTGATCTTATAGCAAAACATTTTCTTTTGACTTCTATACTCCACTTGCTTTGTATGCCATTTAACTCATATGTAAGTTCAATCGTTGTATTTGTATCTAAGTCATATGTTGTCATTAAAATTCAAAAGACATACTAACTAGTATCATACATCTTTATAGATTTTTTAAGATTCATTACTAAAGTCCTTTTATAAGGGCATGTGACATAAAAGTATGATAGATATACAGTTGTTGTTTAGTCAATAATTATTCCCAAGTTAAGAAGCTAATATAAGAAATATAACTAAACTAGTATTATATTTATATTATGTGCAGATTTATCATATTTATAAAAAGTGTATTTTTATTTATATTATATTTAAATAAGAAATATAAAAAAATTAAATTATGAATATTATATATATATTAAAAATGAACTAGAGAATAATATTTTTTGTTTTTTAAAAAATAAAGAAATACTTCCATTATGAATTTTTTTAATAAAAAAGGTAAATTTTGAAATTTTTTCTTTAAAAATAAAAAGAAAAAGTGAGGATTATTTTTTTCTTTTTTTCTTTTTTGTTTATTATTTGTATTGTGCAAATTTTAAACATATGTAAGAAATTATTAACATGAAGAATGTAATTGAGTAAATAAAGTAAATAAAATACATGTTCAAATCTCAATTTTATTAAAATATTATGGAAGATTACAAATTAATTATTAAATTAGTACCAAATATTATAAATCATGAGAGTTTACTAAAAAAATTAAAACTTAAATCAAATGCTTCTATATGCTTAAAATTAAATAATATGCTATCATATAAACATTTTGTTAACTTTCTCTTAATGATATGTACTTACATAAAAATTAGATTATGCCTTTAACAATGCATTTGGTTACACTTACTATTTCACTCAACTTATTATCTTTCCTATTGCCTTTAAAAATAATGTATTTTAATTTTTTATAGTGGATTAAGATTTTATTCAATTTATTTGACTTAATATATCAAAATAAACTAAAATAAATTAAGTTAGTTACTTAACTTAATAGTCACATTATATATGACTGCTAGATTAACTAAGTTACAACCTTTTCTCTAAACATATTTTATGTATTTCACTTAACCATTAAATTTATATAATTAAGAGTGATTTATCTAAATCACATAAACTTAGTTTAATAAGACTCATTGCTTACCACATTAAATATATATGGGCTCAGAAAATCTTTAAGTAATTCAACAAATTAACATCGAACAAAACTATTGTATATTACTTGCACAACCACCACCTGAATAGTACCAAATACAAATAAGTAATGTTTTATTTCAGAGTTCAATAGTCCAGTTTCACGAATTTGTTCTCTAACGATCACCCATATGTTTTTTTTTTAAGTTTATTTTTATTTCAGCCTGTAAAGTCAAATACTTGCTTCAAAAAAATGAAACATAAGATACTAGACTTAAGGAATGTCCTATCTAAACAACGCATCAACTAGGAACATATGAAAAATAATACCTTGATGTTATAGGCATATCATAATTATGATTATATAATAATTAATTTTACAAAACATATTAATCTCACAACCTTTAATTTTTAGAGTCAAATAGTCATGATATAAAAATATAGTAAACTTAAAAGAATGTCTTTCGTTAGTTAATATGCATAAGTAGTCAAATCTAAACTTTATTATGTGACTGGCGATAGGACATATATGCTAACAAACCATTATATATGATCAAGTAATATCATAGGCGAGTCCATATTATAAGTCAATTCATGCTTACCATATATTAAGCTACTCCTGTTTTGATTCTTCGAAAACACAATCATGTTAAAATTATTTGCGTTTACAACATTATGATGTTATAGAAAGAAAAAAAATTAATGGTATACATAAAAGTTAGGACCAAGAATCTGAAATGAGGTGCAAAGTTAGAAATTAGCAAGAAGGTCAAAAGAGAGTTTTTTTTTTTTTTTTTAACTAAGAGATTTATTAAGTGGTGAGTTGTATAATAAAGGCAGATTTTTTTTTTCATTTTTATAAATTTCATTTTTTAAATCAAAATTGAAGATATTAAAAAATGAAAATTGAAAATTTTAATTACTGAAACGTGCTTGAGTAATCGCGAAAAGGAGAGTTTGACCTTGTGGAAGAAGGGGTTGGCGCTAACGATAAGAGTAAGGAGCTCCACACTCGCGTTCTCAAAAATCCAGCTCACAGATTAAACACACTGACCCAGACAAAAGCAAAGGAGGAGGTGAGCACTCCGTGTCTCTTTTAAAAGTATACTGTAGCACCCTACTTGTGTTTTGAAGATTCGAACAGGGGGTGTTAGCTTTTAAGCAAACCCGCAACTTATTTTTAAATTCCCCCCCAAAAGAAAAAAAAATATACACGATGTGTATACGTATTGCAGTCTCCTTCATTTTGGGTAAAGCTTGTAACAACAGGGATACGCCCGAGGAGCCAAGGCAAGCCATGAAAAAGACAATGGGGTGGGGTGGTGACCCATGTTAAGTTGGCTTTCAGTTGAGGATGGTGTGCCTAACTTAATTAACAGCTCGTCTTGTGTTTGCTTACCAAATTTTGTAATTAGAAAGTCGCCACAAACTCTGACATTTTTTTTGCGTTTTTCATTTTGTCTCTGTTGTGGGACTTTAAGTGGGCTACCAAATTATTTTTGGGTCAGGTTCCAATTAGTAAAAAAAAAAAAAAAAGAAAAAATAATGCATAAAAGGGTATATTTGCAACACATTTCATTTAGAAATTTGCAGCCCATTTGGAAATTCGCAACACAAAAGTTAAGCAAGCTATCGGTACACACAGATTTAATTTTGTTGTTTTGCTTTCTAAGCGTTCTATCATCACGGAATGAAACAAAGCAGAACGTAAACTGAGTGAAAAGAAAATCAAGTTTTTTTTTTTCTTTTCTTTTTCTTATATACAGAATATTTAAAATCCTGACTTAAATCCTTAGAAGCCACACGGCTCAACTACACTTCCTCTCAAGAAAATACACAAACGTGTTTTTTTTCTGTACTATGATAATTTTCTTCTTTTGGACTTGTCAAAAAAGAAAATGCACAAATGAGATTAAATAAATAGAATATAATTTTCATATACTTACACCGTAATTCCCCCGGGGGAGGTGGGGAAGGGATTCTGATAAAATGTTTTTCTTTTTTTTTACCTCCAATGCACAAAAAACAAAGAAAAATGATAAAATACAGTTTGCTAATTACACAGGTTCTAGACGTGCTTGTAAATTATGCATGGCCTCAAAGATGCATATCGATTAGCATGAACATTACCTGCTGGGAAAACCTCATTTTCCAAAGCAGTTACCCAATACTATTCCTATGGTTGATCTTGAAACCTATAATGTATTGCGGATTTTGTTTTTTTTTTTTTATTTGAACAACAAAAAATGGAACTCTGAACCAATTGTTGACAAAGGCTAATCAAGTGCTTAATTATAAAAAGGAAAACCACAGGACGATTTTTTAAGCTTCAAAACTACTTTGATAACTTCTAGAGGAAGCATATGCATGCACCATAACGTTCATGGTACGGTTGGAGGCTCCAAAAAGAGAAAAGGGGTAAGTTGTCAAATATGGGCGTCATCGATTACTTCATGTGGCAACGAACATGGGGCAAAATACAAAACGAAAAGACAACACTTGATGTGGACTCCATTTTATTTTTTCACTTGGCGTTTATTAAATTTCTTTTTACAGAGCATATATTTGATGCTTTTGGGAAGTGGGGAAGAAGAAAATGGCTTGCAAATGAACATTTAAACATTACTTGGGCAAGTCAACGGTTCCTGTGTCGTTACCTTCTCTCCTTCCATCTTGAATATAATGCATTCGTCCGGTGTAGACTTCTCCAAAATAATCACATGTATTACGCCAAATAAACAAAAATCAAATGCATACATGTATAGATGGCAAAGGGTTAGGTGCAGCGGATACGAAAGGACACTTAAATCAACTCATCTCCATATCCGAAACATTCAACCTTCACATCCAACTCCCAAGCAAATTTTTAAATTGATTTGTCAACGGTGGCTTTCTTTTACCTTAGATAGATCCTTCATATATGCTTCTCCAACCGACTCCATGTGAGGTAAGTGTATTATAGGCCAGGTTTAATATTATAATTTTTGTTTTACAATAACGTTTTTTTTTTCTTTGGGGAGAGGGGGGGTTTCATTTTGTTTAACTGCTACTCGTAAGATTTTTTTTTTCTTCGTAATTTTTAAAAATAGAGGTTATGAATTGTCAATATACCCTGTTTACCTAGTGCTGAATATAAATTACTAAGATTTGTAAATAAAGTATCGTTAGGTTGCGTAATAACATTCACTGGAACTCGTATAGATATATAAGAAAAATGTAATGGATCCAAAATTTTTTTCTTGTCTCTCATATACCTCAATAAATATTGTTAATTAATTTTTTTCTCTTATTAATATAATATAATCTGGAACCATATTAGATATCGACCACATTTGTAGGGTTATGTTTAATGAATTTCTTATTACCAGTTCCATTTCTTTTAATGATAAGAAGGCATAAATTTCATTCCTGTAGCAGAAGTGTGGCAAATGGGGAGGTTTTATCAGAAAATGAAGTACCTGTTTGGAAAGGAAAAGCTTCAGCCCTGCAAGTTTAATTATTTGCCACTTTATCTGAGAATTAAAGCAGAAAAAATTTGCTCAAACGTAGAAAAATATATATATATATTTTTTTCCGTTCAAAACCATACAATGAATTCTTTTTATTTTATTTTTTCAAGAAAATTATAATGTAAGAGTAATACTCTATATACTCGTCAAGAAGCATTTGTACCAGTTGGAGAAGAAAATTTTATTAATCCATTTAATTTCACAGGAGGCTTTGACAGGAGCTGGGTGGTGAAAAAATAAAAAAAAAATAAATAAAAAGATGGTTAGTTCACTTACAACCCAAAAAATTGACAAGGTAGAGTCCTAGTTCTGACAACGGATAAAAAAAACATACAAGACAAAAAGTAGTGCTTTGTTTGGTAGTTGGCGGCGTAGATCAAATAGGAAGTGGCTTAGTTGCAACTAACATACACTGCCACGACTTTTGTGGCTCAAAAGCCATCTCTCTCTCTCTCTCTCTCTCTCTCTCTCCGTGTCTGCAACCCCACACCCTCTTCCCAACCAAAAAGCCAAAGTGAAATTGGAGCATGTGAAAATGGGGTGAGCATAGGGACACTTTTAAAATTTTAAAATATGTATATTATTAGTTATATATAACTCTTATTATATAATAAAAATTATTTTTTCATAAATTTTATCTTATTTTACTAAATTATTAGTAAATTAATTATATTCTCGCAAATAAAAGATTAAAAAAAAAAACTCAATTATTAATTTTATTGATGATTTTATAGAATAAGAATGCATATTTTGTAAAATTTCAATTTGAAAGTTGTTCTTGCTGATAAGTGAAACCGGCTCCGCCACGTGCCCTAGACTTCACAGTCACACTATTTCTAACTCGAAATAAGTTAAATTTTGTTGATGTTAAAATTATTTATAAAATTAAAATTTTTAAGTTTGAGTTTTAGTTGAGATTAATTAATAAAAATGGAATATATAATGAAGTGATTATTGTTAATAAGTTATAATTTCTTCAGGATTATGGTTTGAATCTCTAAAAAATATATGAAGTTTTTTTATGTATCAAAAATATTATATTTTAGAATGTCACAACTGATAAATGAAAAGCTCACAATTTTTCTCAAACAAAAGTTATTATTTCCGTTGAAGTCTGATAACTGGGAAGTTTTCATAAATTCTCCCCCGAAAAATACAAACAATTTACAATCCACCCAAATACAACATAACACTGTGTTTTGAACTGGCACCATCTGCGAAACAAATTTAAACGGCCGACTCAAATGGTTAGGGATACGTAGAAGTCAAATCTAGCTTTTATTTTTGCACTTCAATATTTATTTAAAAAATTATAAATTATTTATAACTAATAATATTTCAAATTGTAAGAATATCAAAATTTTATTTATTTATTTATTTATTTATTTCAATTAAAATTTTCAACAGATGACAATTCATCAATCTAATTTAAAAAATATTAAGCTGATAAATACATATTTTATAAAATAATAATTATAAATTTGTGCGAGAAAATTAATATAACATTATAAAAATTATGATAAAAATTTAAAATTATGGGAGACTCTAAATTTGCTTAACTTTTGGAATGATGCAATACAAACTACTATCTTTAATATAAAACATCTTTAATTTTTCTTTCCAAAGAAATAATTTTACGAGTATGCATTTTTTTTTTTTTTGTAAATTTAGAAATCTTACAAAAAGGGGGGGATGCACATATTTTGTAAAAATATAAAATCTAGTCAATTTTTCTTTTTATATAAGTATTCTACCCAACTCATTAAATGGCAATAGATTTCCTCGGCTTGAGTTTTGTGTGTGTGTTAGAGAGAGAGAGAGAGAGAGAGAGATGGTTTGACCTTGTGCATCGAGCCAGGAAAGGAAGAAAGGCAAACACCATAAGGCAGACATTACAACCTTGTAAGTTAGCATTACGTGTCCCCCCACAACACATGGAAATCAACTTTGTAACGCAAAATTCTTCTCAGCCTATGATTCATGATTCCTTTCTTGTCCAACAGGATGCTTGGTAGTGGTAGCACATTTGGGATTAGCATTTAGCTGTCCAACTGAAACTAAGTTTGGCATTTTTAGAATTAACCCAAAAAAAAAATAAAAAAATGCATCACAAAAGAATATTAATTAGTATATTTATAAATCGAGATTATAAATCACTTATTAGTGTTTTTATTTAATTTTTTTAAGACTTATTTTTTATATATATATAGTTTAGAGGGGAGGAATCACTTTATTAGCTTGTTTCTTTTCTTTTAACGCACACTTCTGATTTGGTTTTTACAGAGTTTGGCGAGATGTGTGTCCCTGAGGTGTTATAAACTTGGCGGTTCTGCCTTCCCCCCATTCAGTAGTCCGCGTGGTGTATATCATTGTCGGCACTCGTTTAGGTTAGCGGAAGCATACTCATGACTTTTCTTTGGAGGATCCTCAGGCCGCTAAATGCAATGTCGAGACCTTGGCAGGTCCCTCTAGCAATCTAATCAAACCCCCTAATGCGGACAGTCACATTCTTCATCCTAAACTTTCTGGCAGATTGCAAAGCTTCAATAATAATGCAGTAGATAAAACAAATTTTCCCAACTGGAAAACATGCAAACAACTCCACTTATTCAGTCAAGAAGTCCAGTTTACAGTACACACATTTACGAATGTCATATTTCAATTGGCCCAATGCAGTTTTATGGTAGCACACTCATGGTTTCGAGGATTAACATTGGGCTCTCTACAAGAGAAACTGACAAAACGAGTGGCGGGAGTTGCAGACAGGAATGGTTTCAAAACAAAAGCGGCCATTACACTGGTGTCAACCCAACAACACCTGCATGGATATGGCATAAACGGAGAATAATGAGAATGCTCAATCAACGAAAAGGAGCATGTTGCTCCAGTACAGAATAAAACTACGAGCATTGTGGTCACTGCATAATTTTAGGTTTCCTAAGGAAAGCCACTGCCGTGCACAATGTCTGTCCATAAGGCCAAATAGTCAAACAGAAAACCTAAGCTAGGAAAAGCTATCCAGATATACCAGCTAGTGATTGCATGCAAGGAGCCAGCCAAAGCAGATTGAATTAACCAAACTCCAGAGGTCAATCACTAAAAGGAGACCAGCATTAAAAGTTATCACACATAATAAAAAAAAAAAAAGAGTGTTTTCTCTTATTTGTAAATATTGCTCAAGTGCTCCCACCAAAAATACCATATAAAGCAATAGCACCTAAAGTTCCAGAGTTAGCCATTCAAGAGTTTAACACTGTTTCCAAATTCCGACTTCATCAGATTGTAACATGCTAGTGTTGACCAATACAAAAGAATGGAAGCCTTATCTGAAGTTTTGAACCTAAAAATATGGCAACTTGTACAGCACAGATTCACTAATTATTGTTCAAACTGATTACAAATGCATTCCATGAGAAGATCTAGGAAACCATCGTCAAAAGAACATATGAAAAATTTCAAAAGTGTTCATCATCCTATAACAAAATTGGCCATCTTTCATTAATTCCTTGCAATACATAAACAAGTCACACCCATCTCCGTGTCTATATAAACATCAGATCTCTAGACTCTTGTATCCCTCTCCCCCAAAATGCCTTTGATTGCTGTTGAGTTTTTGGGGTCCACACATTTCTGTGATTTGAACTAGACTAATGAATCTACTCCTTATTCCAGCTCTCGCACCAAAAACTCTTTGATTTACCAGTAGAAATAGATTTTGCTAATGAATAGGCTTTCAATGCAGCCCAATATCCCTTCCTTTTCCAAATATTTTTTCGGATACGCTTTTTTGATTTAGAAGTACGTTTTTTGGGCACCGCAGCAACTGCCATTCAAATAGTAAAAAGTTATTCACTATGCACTCATACGATTGCATTGGTACAAGCAAAAACAAAAGCATAAATAAACCATTATGAACATTCAATGAAAACATAGGCAAACAAGAAATACATGCACCTATGTGCACAAACTTAGAGCTATCCACAAGCAATCAAACACTCTCCCATAAGATTTAATTGATAGACAGATCAACCAAAAAGCAGCCACCTAGCAAATAGGCATGGTAAAGAAAATCAGAAATGCATCTAGCATAATATTCTTTTATTGTACATACCACATGCCAATCTTCCACCTGCATTCCCAGTAGTCAGACTAAGTTCGTGTCCACCTACACATGCATGACCAAACAGGGGAGAGAAAAGATGTTTAAAATTCAAAGCTAGCAGAAATCATCAAGGCAGAGTGTTTGACACTGCATTGCAATGACAACACATAAGAATTGCACTGTATTTAGGAATGGAAGGCAACTCCTTAGAAAAATGTTCTGAACCCATAGAGATTGTACTGTCACAGGACAGAAAAATTAGCACGTTTGTAAGCATTTAGAACCTAATATCAACTCCTACATCCAATATACCTCTGGGAAACATAGCACAAATTCCTAAGTTCAATGCAAGGACACACTTCTCAACAAATGCAACGAGAAGGGCAAGATATGCCTATGACTGCTAAATAAAACTTTTTTAACAGCACACAACAATGTTATTGCTGCTGGAGTTTCAGCCTTGAAGACCACAATCATGCATTTGGGTCTCTACCACCATGGAACACTAATCGTAGAAGAAATGGATGAACACAAACCCTTTCCAAGGTCATCCTCGAGCTCATGGACCACAACTGCTCTTCCAACTACCGTGTTGGGACCACTCAATGGTATCTGCACAGTTTCATCAGAATTCCAAGACTAAGCAACTCCATATCACTAATAAAGCAATGGCCAAAATAAGAAAATAAACCGTTTCCAGAACAAGCACATTAACCATATAAAGATACTACATACTTTCAACTTTAAAATTACCTGTTTGTCCACAATTGTTGCTTCAGCCACCCCTGTAGTGCGAGAAAATCAGATATTCCTTGGTCAAGCATAGAAAAACCCAATGCAAATGGAGGCAGATGTTACCATCAGCATTAGCAACTATGTTTCCCAGGTCACCCGCATGACGGATTTCATCCTCAGGAGCACCATGGGTCACATTGTTAGGGTTGAAATGTGCTCCTATTTGAAACAAAGAAAAACCAAAATTAGACACCAACAATGACAAGCTTAAAAAAATTCCATAAATTAAGTAGAGCATCATCAGAACCAGAATCAGAACGGTTAACACACCCAGTGCTTCTAACCTGTTGAAATGCATCCATTTGTTGTGTCGCCATACTCATGCTACAGGAAACAAATAAATGAAATTAGACATTAGTACAGCAAACTAATGTTTAAATTTATTTATGACAATTGCCAAAGGCAGAAGTACACACCAAGTGGAAACCATGAGGCCCTGGAGTGAGTCCAGTGACACGAACATTCACGGTTGTAGGACCTGTTCAAAGTACACCAGACTTGTCACTCAAAAGAAACCACCATGACTCCATGAATGCACCAAAAGCGATGAGCACAAATATCCTCTATTGTAACAATTCATGGTTTATATGATCATTCTGCTTAACCTGGGTGGTGTTTCCAATCTTTCACAACAGAAGCATCAAGGACCTACTGTTAGTGAGTAGTAAATTCAGGTTTAAGGATTACATTGGCTCCTAACACGCAGTCGTGATACATGGAGTATATCAAGGAGAAGACTAACAATGCACACTGTTCAATGCATCTTAACCAAGCAGTCCCTAACACCGGAGTGATCAAATGAACATCGAATCTATCATTTACTTCACATGACAAATATCACAATGAAGTCGTTTGGCAAGTAATAATCACTGTTGCAATGCATATAAAATTAAGCAAAGTCAACACAGCAAAACGATACTGAAAAGGGTAAAACTTTCGAACTTTCCCAGTCAATAATCGTCTTCCAATTTGGCATATCGAAAACAAAAGAAAACCCAATTTGTAAACGAAACCAAAGCTCATTTTCCCATCTTTCAGACACAGTATTCAATTCCAACCAATAAGCGCAACCCTTCAAACCAAAAAGAAAGCAGTCGTAACAGCCGACAAGATAACATCTACCTTCATCTTCCTGGGTCAAAGTGACAACCCCTTCGACATCGGAATTGCCCTTGAGGACAGCGACGCCCTTCTTGGTGGCAGCGACCACAGCAAGCGATTTCTTGGGGGCGGCGGAGGCGGCAGGGGAAAGAGCAACGGACTGGCGGGCGAGCTTGAGGGAGAGGCCGTGGAAAGAGGAATGAAGAGTGTATGTGTGGCCAATGGGAGCGATTGGCGGAGAGAGGGGACGGCAGTGCGATAGTAGTGGAAAGGTTGTGAGAACTGCGTGAGCCGCCATTGCTGCCGCAGCTACCGCTTGCATTTCTTTTGGGACTGCGCGGTATAAAAGACGGATAATAATAATGATAATGCCACTCTCTTTTGTGGTAGCTCTTGAGATTGGAGGAAAGGAACGGAAGGGACTTATGGAGTGAGTCTTTCGGCTTTTGCTTAGGCCCACTAACAATCTCGAGGCCTCAGGGTAATAAAATTCATGGGATTTTTTTTTTAAGAAAATAAAATTCACCACAATTATTTATTTATTTTTCTCACATGAAATTGTCCAATTGGTTATATTTGACTAATTCAATTAAAATCAAATTAAAAATGTTAAAATTATTAAAAATAAATTGATTATAATTTATAATTTATGTCAGTTTATTAATTAAAGAAATTTTTTCTAATTATTGACAATTAATATTGATATTAATTTTTTCAATGAAAACTATTTTTTGTTTATTTTCAAATATGAATTGTTACATGCTCTTATTTTTTGTGCTCATTTTTATGTTTATTTTTTTATTTTTCATTAGTTCTTTAATATCATAAATTGTTATACATCTATTTTGATATCAAAAAATTGATTCAAAAATTAGATAAATAAATAATACTTTTAATATATGACAAGTATTTTGAAAAAACCAAATTTGTGGCATTCGAGGTTGCAAAGTTTGCCTTATCACAATGAGAATTTCATTTCTCTTGATTAAATTTAAAATTGTCATTTAAATTCTTAAGAAAAATAATATTGTAATTATCTTTAAATTTTTTAAAAAGAAACTCAATTATAATCTCATTATTATTAATAGTAGAAATTTTATCATACTTCAGTTTTATGATTTTTACCTTATACTAAGGGATTTTCATGTAAATATGGTATATCTTATTATTATTGATTTTATTTTGTTGTCTTATATTATCTATTTAATTATACAAAAAGGGAAATGAACAAATCCATAAGAATTGGGTATTGTAATCTCAATAATGGTATTAGATTAAATTAGTGGGTTCAGATATTCTTATGTAATCAAGATGGATGACTAAACTAATAATGACAACATGATTAAATTTATTTCTTCAAATTACTTCGTATAAAAAACATTAATGGAAGACTTGCTCTATTATAAGGATTTATTTAATCCTGTTTAGAATAATGATGTTAAGCCAAATAGTGTAAAGAAAAAAAAATTGATAAAAGATCAATAAAAAAACAATTGTTTTGGTTAAATAGTGGATTAATCTTAATATCATTCATCATAAGGATAATGATATAGAAGCTTATATTATTTGATGAAAGATAAGGCCTTATATAAGTGAAAAAGGCATATAACAAAGAGATCCTATCAATCAAAAGTATTATAATGGTTTTAGTTTGACTAAGCATTTGAACAACTTCCATAAGATTCTCAATAAGATGGCTATGTTAATTTTGACATTAAAAAAAAAAAGATATAAGCATTAATTTTGTAAAACTTCTTACTAGAGAGTTATGATACTTTTGTTATACCACTCAATAATTTTGCTTTAGAAGGGAAGATTACCAATATGTTAAAAGGTAGTCGACTCAATGAGAAGTCTAAACAAAAAAAGTAAGGTTCATTTTAATCTAAGGCTGAGATTCTAGTTACAAGAAGAAGGAGGAGGAAGAGATGCAAAATCCATAAGAAAAGGATGATAAGGAACCTTTTAGTGATGGCAAAGGTTGAGATAGAGGAAGATCCAAAGGCTAGTCAAAGTCCAAAATGAACATAATTTTCAATTATTATAAGAAACATGGACATATTAAAAAAGAAATTTAAAAGTATAAAAAAAATCAAGCCAAAGCAAAGTTTAAGAATTAGAAGAAAGAGGATACAATAATAATGATAATTGTTGGTGATCTTCTAATTATATGTAAGGAAGAATGCAGAGATTCAGTTAAGTAGGGTATTACATAGATTGGAAATACAACTTCCTACTATACTACTAATGACAAAGTTCTCTTCTTTTCCTACACCAATGATAATTTTGGAAACATGCAAATAGGAAACAATTCCACATCCAATATTGCTATCATCAGTGACATGTAGTTAAAGACCAATCTTGGCATAAAGTTGTTGTTTGAGGATGTGAGACATATACTTGATATTAAAATAAATTCAATTTCTATTAGTACACTCAATGATGGATGTTATAAAAGTAGCTTTAATATAGGCATATAAAAGCTTAACAGGGCTTATTGTTACTATTAAAAGGAAAAAAGATGGATGCTCTTTATAAGACATAGGCTAGACAAGTGAAAGATGAAGCAAATATAAGTACTTTTATAAAATTTTGACATAAAAGACTAGGTCATTTATGTGATAAATCTTTTTAAATTCTCCTTAAAAAATAACTTATTTTAAGCATGATAGGCATGTTGCTTAAAACTTGCACCTATCTATCTAATAAATTATACAAAGTTAGTTTTTAGAAGTTTCTCCCATAAAAAAAGTGAGAGTCCTTGACTTAATACATATGTATGTCATATGCTTGAAAAGAGCTTTAGTAATGCATCTTATTTTATAACTTTTAAAGATGACTACTATAAAAAGTTTAGGTTTTTATATTGCAAAACAAAAATTAAGTACTTAATGTTTTTAAGAAATTCCATATTAGTGCTAAAAGAAAAGGTTGGAAAAAAGTTAAAGAGTATTTAAGTTGATAATTATAATGAGTTTAAGGGATTGTTTTAACAGTATTATAAAACCTATAATATCAAGTTTAAAGAAAAATTCCCTCAAGGCTTTATAGCACAATGGTATAGTTGAGATAATGAATAGACTAATATATGAGAAAATTGATTAAATGCTTTCTAATGCAAGACTACCTAAGACATTTTAAGGGTAAAGCAATAATAACTGTGGTTGATTTTATCAACTTTTCTCCTTATAATCTTTTAAATGGTGAAGTTCCTAACAAGATTTGACATGGGACAAATGTTTCTTATGATCATTTAAAGGTCTTTAGTTGCAAGTCATTTGTATAAGTTCCAATAAGTGAGAATTCTAAGCTTGACATGGAAGAAATACAATTTATCTTCTTAAGACAAATACATGGTGAGTATGGGTACAAATTTTAAGATCCAAAGAATAAATATGTTTTAAAAGTCAAATATGTAGTTTTCTTTAAAGATTAAACCATTGAAGATTTTAAAGAATAAAAAAATCCAAAGTCTATTAATAGTGTTTATATTATTTTGGATTTAATTTCTAATATATCTCTACTCATAATACATATTAATCATAGGGAAGTTATTTGGGAAGAATATTATAATGTAGTTATTTTTATAGTTAATAATGCCAAGTTACTTAAAAAAACCATCAAAAAGCCAATTGTGAAGTCCTAATTAAAAAGATTCACTAAGCAGAACAAACTTTTCAATGAGTACTTAAAAGATGAGTATTTGTTACTTAATTACACGTAAGAGTCAAAGAAAAAAAATACATCCATGATATAAGAGCATATTTGTATGTGTTTAAACGCTATGTAAAAGGAGTTAAAGTCCTCATATAAGAACCACAATAAATTCATGAAGTTATTAAGCAATAAAAGATCAAAGTTATTAGGTAGTAGAAGTATTTATGAGTACAAACAAGTTGGAGTAAAGACAATTATTATGAGTTTATAGCCAAGGTGTACAAGAAAGCTAGTTATAAAAATGTTTTAATATTACATGTTGAAAAAGTCATTGTCTAAGAATAAGTCTATTGCTAATATAGCTAAAGTAAAAATAAAGGTATATCTCTCTACATAGTCAAGTGGGAGAGATTATTAGGTTGGATTCTTTAATATAAAAGCTTAACACAAGAAAGAAAAAAAAAAGTAAACTAATTATGAGGTGATGGTGATTATGAGAGGAGAAAGAAAAAAAATGACTTAAGGTTAAATTAAACATTTAGATGTAATTTTGAAATCTAATTTTCCTATAATTTTAGTATATTGTTTTTTATAGCATAAGTTTTAATTTGATTAATTTATTAATGTGCTTATTCTTCCCTAAAGAATTAGTTCTTACTTAATCCATTTTTTGAGATCTTTTCTTTTTGTAATCTTTAGTTATAGGTGAGATTGCTATTATATAAAAAAAAAGAGTTAATTCTTAAAAATATATATATTATTATGATTGCTTTTAAGTTGTCTAAAAAAGAACTTAATTTTAATCTCATTATTTGTTGATGATGGAAGTTTTACTAAACTTTAATTTTATAGTTTTTACTCTAAACTAGGAGTTTTCTATGTAAATTTGGTAAGTTCAATTATCGTTGATTTCATTTTATTATCCTATATTATATGTTTGATGGCATAAAAAGGGAGAGGAATATACCTATAAGGACTCTCAGTTTTAAACTCTTTTAATAAATGAGTTGAAAGATATTTTTGAGTTGATTATGTCATCATTTGAAGATTTGATTACTAACACCAATTTCATATATTAAATCTTGGTTATGATTCATTAACAATTGATATGTTACATCATTTCTTCATTGGTATAAAGATTATTATTCATCGAAGATTTTTATATTAATGGAGGAAGTTATGATCTATATGCTAGAAGAGAGTCAAAATATCTATCTTAAATTGTTTTTCTTATTGTTAAATAGTATGAAGAAGGTTAATGTAAAAACTTTAGTTATTTGTGATAAAATTTCACATTGGATAAAAAGAAAGGAATCTTAAACCTTATAAACGTGGACATTGCACATCCTAATAAGTTACTTTTTGGGAAGAGAATGGCCCCGTGACAAGTGGTATTAAAATCAGCCCTACTCAAATTTAATGTCCTCTACTAAGCCCTCTAAGTAGGAGGGTAAGCAAGGGGGTCTAGTTCGCAACAAAGATATCGTCAAATTCAGTAAGGAAGAATGTAACAAAATCTCACATCGAATAGAAAGAGGGAGATCTTGGGCTTATAAATGTAGGAGTTACATACTCTAATAGGTTGCCTTTTGGGGAGAAAGTATTGACCTCATGACATATTGCATATAATTTAAGAGAAAAAGTACTTTAAAGTTGAGCATCTAAAATCAATATTTATTTGGTGTATACTATAAAATTTTTTGGCATAACTTTAAATCATTACATTAATGAATATGTTAAAACATGTAAAGACATGTCTAGAATTAATAGGTAAGTTAATATTCTTACTCTTGAAACAATTAAGCAAGTAGACATTCACTTTCCTCAATTAGATATAACACTAAAAGATTTACAAAAAAACCATGCATTTAAGCAATTTAGTGAGTTAATCCAACATGTTGTGAAATCCATAAATACTAAAGTTCTACAATTGAAATCTAATGATCCTTATAATCTTACTAAAGACATGTTAGAAGTGCAATAGTTAGTATTATTAGATAAACCTACTTAAGTTGATATAAAAACTGCGATTGATTTGCATATACCTACATTATATGTTCAGTTTGCAAGGAAATAAAAGTCAATATGAATTTGTTCATATATCTTAATTTAATGTATAATAACATTGTTGCTACTCCAATTTCATCATTAGTTTTGGTCAATAAAGGAAAATCTATGTTAAATGTGAGCAATAATGTTGCATAGACTATGGAATTTATTGATTAATCACTTTTCTCGAGCTTTAATTTTCAATTTATCAAGCAAAATTTGTGAAGTTTATGTTGTCATTACTTTTATCATTTTTTTAGTAATTTTTTTAAATAAATCTCATTCTATTTCATTCTCCAATATTTCAAAATTTAAGAATGATTTTTTTTTTCTACTAAGAAAGAATTAGAAAGAAGAAAAAAAAAGAATATATGTTTTTCATAAATTTATTAATATTTTGAAATTATGACAATTTGACATATTATTATTAGTTAGATATTTTATTTTACTAGACTAGATATTTTATTAGTTAGTTACTTAGAGTAATTTTCTTAATTCATTTTAAATTCTTATTTAGAATTTTAATCTTATTTAGTTTAATTAGTCCAAATCTATATATAGGATTTGAGTCCATTTATTGGTTAAAAATATTGTTTATGATTATTAATCATTAATATTGATATTAAATCTTTCAATGGATGCTAGTTCACGTTTGCTTTCAGAAGCTAATTTCCATATGTGCTTATTTATAGACGTCAATTTTTATATTTATTCTTTAATTTTTATTTGTTCGTAAACATTATAAGTTGTTGTACATTATTTATTTTACAAATATGTGAACTATTCGAGAAAAATTTAACCATATCTATTAAATTTAGAACTTGAATTTATTTATATTTGAATTTAGATATAGTTAATTTTCTCTAATATTTTATTTAGAATAAAATTTAATTTATATTGTTAATGCTTTTTTATTTTACTATTTAAATTTTTAAAAATTTATTTATTCTTATAAATATAGTTTAAATTGCTAAATCAATCAAATTAATTTATCACCGCTAATAATAATTTAAATAATTTCATTATTATGTTAATTTAATTACAGTTTTATAAATTTTCAAACAGTTACAAAAAATTTAGTTTCGTTATATAGGTTAAAACATTGATTCTCGCACCCTTATACTTTGCATAAGGTACAAATTGCAATACCAAATAATATTCCTTTTTTATGGGAATACAAAACCCCCCCCCCCCCCAAAAAAAA
>CM038606.1:8157953-8185335 GCA_021533255.1 Ceriops tagal | reverse complement strand
TATTCATCGCCCAATTCAATCGCATCTGATCAGTTATATGCATCAACGAGAGGACAACATAAAACCATGCCTAATTAGGTAAGGTCTTAAGAATTATACATGGACATCTTTCTTCTAAGCCACAGATTTGGTCGTGTGCAGTCGACTTGAGGTATATAAAACAATCCAAAATGAGCATTTGTCTGATCTGGTGGATGATGAGATCCAGCCCAGTAGACATGCAGGTCAAAAGAAGCATCAACGAGGTACTTGAATCAAACGTTTCTTGCGTTGCTAAAGGAAATATAAGCACTATTCACAGATTTAGAGTTAAAGATCAATTTATAAGAGAAATGCCGTAACAAATGGGGTGACCATTCATATATATATGTATTGAAATTCACATTAAGCTGGTTGCTTAACCTTTAATTGGCAAACTACCTCTTTATGCAACGATTTTTTTTTCTATTTTTATGTAGCAGTTCTTCCTTTTTTTATGCAGCAAATTTTTTTTTATTTTTATACAGTGGTTTTCAAGGATCTCAATACTTTATTAAACTTTTAAAGCAGTTTTCACAGAATATGTAATGCTTCTACTATTTTTAAACAAGCAAAATCATATCATAAAATATGCATACACAATTGGCTTATAGTAAATGTCAAAATCCAAAAAGTAAGTGTTTAACTTATACAATACAATCCTTTGCAAAATCGAGCGATCCAAATATAAAAAAATATAATATCAAAAAATATATAAATTAATTTTTTTTCCAACATTGAAATTTCTTCAAGATATTACCAATTCTAGAGAATCCTGAACTGCTAATAATAGAAGCAATATATAATACCTTTTAGCCTTGGCTTTGGACTGTTTCAATGTATCAAATTGTGGGTTGCAATAAACTAACATTTCTTTGATCATGAACTAACAAACTTGTCTTGTAAGGATGGAAACTCTTTGAACTTTTGCTAGAAATTGACTTCGGCTTCTTATTGCATTATGAACCATTTCCTGGCTCCTGTGCCAGAAAATTATGAACCATTTCCTATTCAGATAGAATCAATGCATTGAGTGGCACACATCTATGATAACATTTTAACTTGCATGAAACAGGTAAGTTGTTCAATATCCAATGTGAAGCCGATCATTGAAATGATAAATTCTATCTTTAAGAGATATGACCTTATTGTAAGACGACTCCAAATTCAAGTTCAAATTGCAAAGGCTAGCAGGTGGCAAGAATTACATTTGGAGGCAAATATGGGGTATATGTTATTGTTCATCTGCATTCCAATTGGAGGCATTTGTCGATGAAGGCCACGGTGGTAACAATTCCCGCCAATCCTATCTCACTTGGCAGTACTCATCACCTATCACATGATCAATGTAACTGTTGAATTTTTGTCAAATTGTAATATGCAAATTGAATAAAATTGGGCAAAATTAATGTACCTCTTGCTCAGAAAGCAAAGAACTAGTCATTTTGCAGGCGAAAACAGAGCTCCTTCTGTAGGAGTAGTTGAAACTTTACAGAAATTAGTCATCATCATCTAATCAAAACACTGTACAGAGGGATAAATATGTGTATAAGGAACTAGGCATATATGGAGAAGAACAAATTGTTATTCCTCCCAATATTTTGCACTAGAGACGAAATTTGATAATATCGTTAGTCCTACAAAGTTGTCAATAAGGCTACCATTCCCCACAAGGTTACCTTGTACACTCTCCTTTGTGATCTTGATAATTGGGCCTGGAATTATAAAAATTTGTTGCTCGCAAAGAGAAAGAAAAGTATTAGCTTTGAGTAGTTTGAAAAATAAAAAATATTACAAAAGTCAAGTAGGCAGAAGAACAAATTCTGATTGTACATACACTAACACGAATTCACAGTGATGCATTAAATATGTTTCTGATCACCCACATTATGAGATGCGTGTTGGACTGCCTTTTCTGTAGTCCTCAGCTTAAACGCTTAAATTGAAAACAGAAGAAAAAAAAAAAAAACTTAAACCAAGCGTGACAATGTTGTTATAAGTTCAGTCAATAGCAATGCCTATGTAGAAGCTTGTGGGGAAAATGCAAAAACACTAAATAGTTCACTTGTTTCTCACATTGGCAATTTCTATTCAGTGCCTGGATCAGCTAATGCTTCAACTTCTGCCTCACATGCTCCATCAAACACCCTTTACTCTTGGTTGGAAGGTACATTTCCATTTGACAGCTGCATAAATGACTACAATTTGTTTTTCAATTGGAAGTGGTGCATATTGTGGTTGTTTGAGTACTTCTGTAAGCCTTGCACCTCTATTGAGTAATGCCTGAGTCGCAGCATCAAGGTCTGAGCCAAATTGAGCAAAGGCGGCCACTTCGCGATGACTCTTCGAATACTATTGATTATTAAAATGTAACATTTAGGCTTTATGCAAAATGATAAGCATCTTTGCAGGATAGGCAGTGTCAACAAGCCCAAAATGCTGAACTTGATCTCATCTGATTGCCGACTTTTTGTTAAAAACTATGTGCAATTCTCAGTCTGTCAGTTGGCGAGGACAATTGAAGTTAAATGAGCATAATTTTGGTATTTCTCCTGATACGGCTAAGATTTCACAAATGAAAGACAACTCTTTTGCCTTCAGGGGAAAGGAAAATAAAACTCATTGCCCCCATTTAGCACATGAAGCTGTCAATAGCAACAGACTAAAGCAGCCAGAGGTGTTACCATGGTTAGGGATGCAATTCACGATGTAGTTTCATTTGGCATACGTATCTATATATATATATCTTTGAAGAATTATGGACAAAACAGCAACAAGAACAACAAATGGTACAGTTTTGTACGAATGTTATGTTTGCTTTGATTCTTGTGCTTTTCTAGCCAAGCAAGCAATGACCTATTCCTGCTAAAGCTCTACTCAAGCTGAACTGTAATAGCTAGCGGCTAAACTATGATAGCCACCTCCTTGCACTGATTCTAGCTACTTCATTTACGCTTGTTGCTGCACAACCAGTACAGATGCTTTTATATTGAAATCCTTGGAAGCAAGCAGGTCTCCAATGACTCCTAGCTCTGGAAATTCACTCCAGTCAGATAAACCTATTGTTTGAGGGCATTCTATGCCTCTCCGTCTCCCAACAATGAAAAGGTTATATTTTTCTGCCATGGAAAGGATTAACTTTGCTGTCTGAGGTCCACCACTCACCTTACGCTCCAAGTAGTTTACAAATTTATTGGAAATGGTGTTTTCTTGAACATTTCTCAACTGCTGGGAGTCAAGCAGGCTATCCTCATCCATCTCACCAGAGGAATGTTCCCCTTTGACACTGTCAGGTAGAAAGTGTACGACTGTGAGGCTCACTCTTGGATCATCCACCATGCGTTTGGCTAAGCTTAATGCTTCGCAATCATCCCTACCACCAAAGAATAGCATACATACAGTAACAGTTGATTCTGATTTTCGTTTCGAGCCTTGGCGGATAGTCTTGCCAGGGTTGAAAAAGATCCCCACAGAGCAAGGAGCTCTTTCAAGGACTCTGCAATTGAGGGCCCTTAACTTCGTGTCTTCGGATTCAACGCTTCCATCGATAGACCATTTTCGATGGAATGGTATTAGTATAAGAGATGTGAGCTCTTCAAGGGCGAGTGAACATATGTCCTCATACATCAGCTTGTATGGAGAGATTGCCGTAAAGTTATGGACTGACACAAGTCCCCAGTTGCTTCTCTCGTAGCTGTTGAAGGATGAGACTACATTTTGAGAGATGTGAGTAGAAGGTTTCTGCTTCTGGTGGGTCATGAAGACCGGGGTGGTTTGACCAGTTAGCTCGATGAGGTGAAGCACATAGACATTGATCGGGCTCTCTCTAGTGGGGTGCAAGATGTCAAGCAGTTTAAGGACAGGAGTCACATTTTCGGCCTTGTGAATGCAGGCAAGAATTTGCAATGGATCGTCAGGTCTTAAACTAGTAATACTCCTTTCTTGGTAGCATGCATACTTACAGGAAGGATCGTAGAGCCATTTCACGAGGATCGGATTTATGGTTGCATTAATCAAAAGGCCCAATAGGGATGTAGCAAACATCCATTCAGGTATCAGCTGCAATTTAATGAATCAAATTACTGGAAAGGATATAAAAGGGGGAAGAAAAGTTAAAAAGTTGTTTTAACATACTAGAGTATACCGCTATATCTCTAAATTCAGTGTAGGAAGCTAGCTCAACAATTCCTTTGCAACTCATGATTAGAGAAAGCACCAGAGCATCAGTTCTTGGAAGCTTACAGAACAAGGGAGCTGCCAAACATGCTGCCAATTTAACGGACATAATCAGGAACATGCCTAACATAAAGTCTTTAACAAACAAAAAATCAGTTACGATGAGCTTCAGATCGGCCCGCATCATTGATGTGGCAACGAATAGAGGCACGAAGATTGCTGAAATGACAGGCTCAAGCCTGTCTACAAAAGCAGATCCTAATGGGGGTCCATGAGGGACAGCTAAGCCGATAAGGAATGGTCCTAAGTATTGAGCACCAATAAACTTCTTGAAATACGCTTGTGAGGCTAAGGCAATTCCCACAACACTGAAAACACAGCCGGAGCTGACGGACGTCCCCGAAGGAATCCTTTTAACCACCCGAAGCATCAAGGGCCGGAAAACCAACGCGAGCACCAGAAGATAGCCGACCGCTGCTGCTCCATTCCTTTTGGATTTTGTGGCTGAATAATTTGTTATTATGGAAGTGAAAATAACAACTGACAAACCCATCATGTCACCAACTAATGCGGAAGATAGGCCTAGGCGGCCAAGTTCTGTGTTTGTGAGTTTCAGCTCACTCAAGAGGTTGGAAATGACTGGAAAGGAAGTGACCGATTGCATAAGTATAAAGTCCAGGGTTCTAGCATCTCTGGCATAGACCATTCCAAAGCTCAAACCAAAGAATAAAGGCGACACATAGGATATCAAGCTAATGAGCAAAACCCTTTTTCCTGTATTGGATATCATTCCTAAATCCATCTTCACACCAACAATAAACATGAACAAGGAAAATCCAAATGATGATGCCTCTTGTAGCACATCTTGGCTTTCGCGAGTAAACACGGCATTTCCCATTGCATCAGGTCGTCCCAGACATGTAGGACCAAGGATAAAGCCGGACTGCTTCAAAATTAATCAATTAAATTCCAGCAATACATTCACAATAATAATAATATAATAAAAAAGGGAATCATCATGGTCAATTATCTAGAAGTAGCTAGTGCCTGGAACTTTACATACAAGAACTTGTGAGACAAAAGTAGTGATCCCAATGCGCTTGAGGAAGAAATGAAATGCTTGGCTGAGGAAGAAAATGAGAGTTATCTGAAATTCCAGAACCGGCAAGGCGGCCTTTAAGAACCCAGATGCTTTCTCAAGAATTAGGCCCTTTGAATATATCTTTGGGGTTAAAGGGTAGCAAACCGTGACATTGTGCAGCTTTGGCCAAAGCTGATTCGGAGCTCTGAGATCCATGCATACACATATATGTATATTTGTTTATAACACTTCTTCCAAGTAACAATTAAGAATTTTTTGGATTGAAAAATGAAGAAGCATGCCAGGCGATCCAGCAAGTTCAGAAAGGGATAAAAAAAAAAATGGAAGTTAAGAAGATGCCTGCCGGTTCGCGGTTGCAGTTTAGTTAGTTACATCTGCCAAATTAAGAAAATATTCTTCCAAATATGTGCAACTGTCAAAAATAGACAGTTGTTGACTACTCACCGTTCATAACGACCAAGTGCTAATTCCAATTTCCTAACTATACAAATACAACATAGACAGGCGATATGACACTTATTTTGGTGTTAATGTGAAAATCGCAACTAATATCAATAAGCTGAAAAGCAAGACCGATGTGATGTGAATGCAAATTCAATCCAGAAATTGTCCCGTCAGGTACATGAAGTGAATACTGACCCAAGCATGTAAGTAAGCTGTGTAATACAAAAGAAAACAATAGAACATGCTGGTTCACTAAACAAACCAAAAAAACAAAAATGCAGGGTTCTTCTAAACGATGCCTTTGCGGTTCAATATCAATGAAAGTAGCAGAGCATCAATTCCTGGAATGTTGCAGGACAATGAAGGTATAAACATGCTACCATTTTAAAAGACATTACCAGCAACATCATACAGATAAATTTTGCAGCTGCCGAAAAATGGAGCATGATGAGCCTCAAATCTGCCCGCATCATTGATTCAGCAACATTGATTGATAGGAGCAACAATGACACAACAACCTCAAACTTATCTACTATAGAGGAGCCTAATGGCGGTCCAGCTGGAATCGCCAAGCCGAAGATCAAAGGGCCTAGATATTACTCCTTGGTGTGAAAATTGACTCAGATTCATGGTTCACACTGTTATCCAAAGGCTTTGCAAGCCATTTTGTCTCTTACCTGCAGGTTATGTAACAAAAAAGAGTGAAGAAGAGTAAGGTAGTGTTGTGTAATCCGGTGTAAGAAAAACTTATAGAGGTTAAAACTTCCAAATATAAAGATTCGTTCCTCTCATGGATGTAGGTAAATTTCCGAACCATGTGTTTCCGTGTGTATGTTCGATTAGATCCTAACAAATTGGTATCAGAGCCTGGTTGGAAAAAAAAAATCGATCGAAGAACACGAGACGAGTAGTCGAACTCGTCCCTGCGGCCGGAGCACACCACCACCGACGACCGTCTCTCTCCTCCTCCTCGGCCACCCAATAGTCTCTCTTCCTCCTCCTTGGCCACCACCGTCTCTGTCCAGATTTGAGAAGCAGAGGGAGGAAGAGACAGATCCGAACCAGGCTTTCGCCCTCGACCTCATCGGCAAGCCTCGTCGAACAGCCCAGCGACCGGCGCACCAGATCCGACCCGTATCTCTCACCGGCAAGCCCGTTGCACAGTCCAGCGACTGGGTTCTACCGTATCCAGATCCGACGATAGAGGGAGGAAGAGAGAGACCCGTCGAACGCCTACCGACCGACCCACATCTCACACCGGCGAGACCCAGAAGCAGAAGGGAGGAAGAGAGAGATCCGAACCAGGCCGACCTGCATCTCACACCGGCGAGCCTCGTCAAACAGCCCAGCGGCCGGCGTCCGTTTGAGTTTCGGTGTCGTCGTGGCTCGTCATTTCCGGCCATTCGGGTGGTTTGGCGCTGAAGCGGAGCAGATTTGACGGAAGAGGTAACAAATCGAGCTCCAACAGATCGGCGGCACTGTAGCATCGGCGGCGACACTGTAGCATCAGCGGCGGTACTGTAGCGGTAGATTGTGATTTGTTTATTTTTCGTGGAGTTTTGAAGCACGATGGTTGATCCAAAAGGAGCTGATATGCAACCTTCGACGTCTACCACCAGTTCATGGCAAAGAAACTCAATGTCAAATGCAAAATTTGATATTGAGAAATTTGACGATACAAACAACTTCGGCACGTGGCAATGCGAAGTCCTGGATCTGTTGTTCCGCTAAGGATAAGATATTGCACTGGGGTCTAAACCGGTGAATATTTCTGATGAAGATTGAAGTTATGTGAACCGTCAAGCCTGTGGCATTATCCGGTTGTGTCTTGCCAAAGATCAGAAGTATTTTGTCATGAAAGAAACGATGACCTCAAGCCTCTGGAAGAAGTTGAAAGATAAATATATGATGAAGAGCGTAGAGAATCGGCTCTACCTGAAGAGAAAACTCTTTCGATTCCAGTATAAGAAAGGTACGCCTATGATTGAGCATCTCAATAATTTCAACAAAATTTTGGCTGATCTGTAAAATTTAGATGTTGATATTATTGATGAGGATAAGGCATTGTTATTATTAAATTCTCTCCCTGAAAGTTATGATCATTTAACCACTACCCCGCTATATGGAAAGGATGAGGTTAAATTCATAGATGTTTCTAATGCTTTGGTGAATAATGAGTACCGGAAGAAGGATCAGAATGACTCCAGAGAGTTGACACCAGAAGCATTGACTGTGACCCGAGGAAGAGAAGACAAAAGGAGATATGACAGATCTAGTGGGCGAAATAAATCTCGCTCAAAATTCAGAAGAGAATCAAGAAGAAGACTAGCAAAAGATGAATGTGCCTACTGTCACCAGAAAGGGCACTGGAAGAAAGACTGTCCAAACAAGGATAAATCTGCTGCAAATGTTGCAAAGGAAGCTGACGATAAAGAAGATTCATCTTTCTCAGTTTCGCCAACAGATATCCAGGTAGACAAATGAATTCTTGATTCTGGCTATTCTTATCATATGTGTCCAAACAGGAACTGGTTCACAAGCTTTCAAGAGCTTGATGGAGGAGTCGTGACGATGGGTAACAACAACATATGCCAGACAAAAGGAGTAGGCACTATCCACCTAAAGATGCATGACGGTACAACCAGACGACTGACAGATGTCAGATATGTTCCAGATTTGAAGAAGAACCTCATTTCACTGGAGTTCTTAGACAACAGTGGATAAAAGGTGACCATAGAAGGTGGAGCCTTGAAAGTTGTACGAGGTGCATTCTTGGCAATGAAAGGTACTCGACAAGGAAACCTATATTTCCTAGATGGACATACAGTTACAGGAAGAGCAGCTGTTGCCAAAGCTTCTGACAACGAAGCACCTGATTCTTCCCAACTCTGGCACATGCGCTTGGGACATGTCGGAGAGAAGGCCTTGCATAATTTGGTGAAACAAGGCCTACTGAAGGGAGCCAAAAGTGGAAAACTTGACTTCTGTGAGTACTGTGTCTTGGGAAAACAGAAACGAGTCAAGTTCGGCACCGCCATTCATTCTACCAAAGGAATATTGGATTATGTTCACACTGATGTATGAGTACCATCAAAGAATTCATCTTTGGGAGGTAAAAATTATTTTGTTACCTTTATTGATGATTTCTCACGTTATGTTTGGGTGTATATGATGAAATACAAGGATGAAGTTCTAGACATATTTCTTCGGTGGAAAAAGATGATTGAAACCCAGACCGGCAGGAAGATCAAGAGACTTCGCTCGGATAATGGTGGAGAATACAAATCAGATCCCTTTAAGCAAACCTGTCATGAAGAAGGGATAATCAGACATTTTACAGTTCTTGGAACCCCACAACAAAACGGTGTAGCAGAAAGGATGAATCGTACTCTGGTAGAGAAAGTGCGATGTATGCTTTCTAAATCTAACTTGAACAAAGCATTCTAGGCAGAGGCTTTGATGTATGCCTCTCATATTGTCAACTGGTTACCTACTTCTGCACTTGATGGAAAATGTCCCAAAGAGGTATGGTCTGGACAACCTGTTTCAGATTATGATCGGATACATATATTTGGATGTCCTGCGTATTTCCATGTTACAGAATCCAAACTGGATCCTAGAGCCAAGAAAGCTATCTTCTTAGGCTTTAGTGAAGGAGTTAAGGGATTTAGACTTTGGAATCCTGAGTCAAAGAAGATCGTCCTAAGTCGAGACGTAACCTTTGATGAATCGGCGATGCTGCAAAGGACTACCACAAAAATGGAGAAAGAGAAACAAAACTCTTTCCAACAGGTGGAGTTTGAGACACCAAAGGAGCCAAAGGAGTATCTTGATGACCAGGAGGATACCTCGGTTGAGGTGGAGGTTTCATCACCAGCACCAGACCAACAATCAGAGTCCATTGCCACTCACAGACAAAGGAGGGAGATCCGGAAACCTGCTAAATATACTGACATGGTGGCATATGCGCTGCCAGTGACAGAGGATGATATTCCCAACACCTTCAAAGAAGCTGTTCAGAGTATGGAGAGTGATAACTAGAAGCTGGCTATGGATGATGAGATGCAGTTACTTCACCAGAATCAAACGTGGAAATTAGTACCACTTCCACATGGAAAGAAAGCTATTGGATGCAAATGGGTCTATGCTAAGAAGGAGTGTGTCTCTGAAAAAGGAAGCACTAGATATAAAGCCAGACTAGTAGCAAAAGGCTATGCTCAAAAGGAAGGAATAGACTATAATGAAGTGTTCTCGCCAGTGGTCAAACATTCGTCTATTCGGATCCTGTTGGCTCTTGTAGCTCAATTTGACTTGGAGTTAGCTTAACTTGATGTGAAGACAGCATTCTTGCATGGAAACTTGGAAGAAGAAATCTATATGTCCCAGCTTGAAGGTTTCAAAGTCACCGGGAAGGAGAATTGGGCTTGCAAGCTAAGTAAGTCACTGTATGGCTTGAAGCAGTCACCTAGACAGTGGTACAAACGGTTTGATAGCTTTATCCAGAAGCAGAAGTACACACGCAGTCAGTTTGATCATTGTGTTTATCTGAAGAAACTCCAAGATGGTACGTTTGTATATTTGCTCCTATATGTTGATGATATGTTAATTGCATCTAGGAGCAAGGTGGAGATCGACAGGCTGAAGGCTCAATTGAGCTCAGAGTTCGAGATGAAGGATCTTAGAGAAGCCAAGAAGATTCTTGGTATGGAGATCAAGCGTGACAGAGAAAGGGGCGCAGTCTGGTTAACTCAGACTCAGTATCTGAAGAAAGTACTCCAACGGTTTGGTGTAGATGGCAAGACTAAACCTATTAGTACTCCATTGGCCTCACATTTCAAATTAAGTGCATTAATGTCTCCAAATACAGATGATGATCGAAGACAGATGGATAATATTCCATATGCTAATGCTGTTGGAGCCCTGATGTATGCAATGGTGTGTACACGACCTGATATTTCACAAGTTGTTAGCATGGTAAGTCGTTATATGCACAATCCCGGTAAAGGACACTGGCAAGCAGTTAAGTGGATTCTACGGTATATTCAAGGTACTGTGGATATTGGCCTGAAGTTCCAGAAATATAAGACTATGATAAATCGTCTAGTCGGGTACGTTGATTCTGATTATGCCGATGATCTCGACAAGCGTCGATCAACTACAGGTTATATGTTTACTATGTCAGGAGGACCAGTAAGCTGGAGATCAACGCTTCAGTCAACTGTTGCTTTGTCTACTACAGAGGCAGAGTATATGGCGATCACGGAGGCTTTCAAAGAAGCAATTTGGCTTCATGGGTTGATTGAAGACTTGGGACTTATTCAGGAGCACGTTGAAGTCCACTGTGACAGTCAGAGTGCCATTTGCTTAGCAAAGAACCAAGTTTATCACTCCCGCACAAAGCATATCGATGTCCGGTTTCATTTTATTCAAGAAATTATAAATGAAGGAGATATTCTGCTACAGAAGATTGGTATAGAAGATAATCCTGCAGATATGCTCACAAAGATTGTTTCAGGAATCAAGTTCCAACACTGCTTGGACTTGGTCAACATTTCTCGAAGCTGTGCACCGTCGGGTGCTTAACGCCTTCGGGCATATTGGAGGAACGGTGAGCATGTTTGGATGAAGAATCATCGTCAAGGTGGAGATTTGTGAAAATTGACTCAGATTCATGGTTCACATTGCCGTCTAAAGACTTTGTAGGCCATTTTGTCTCCTTCTCTTGTAGTATAAATACCTACAGGTTATGTAACGAAAAAGAGTGAAGAATAGTAAGGTGGTGTTGTGTAATCCGGTGTAAGAAAAACTTGTAGAGGTTAAAACCTCCGAATATAAAGATCCGTTCCTCTCGTGGATATAGGCAAATTGCCGAACCATGTTAAATCTTTGTGTTCCCGTGTGTGTATGTTCAATTAGATCCTAACACCTGGGGAATAGCCTGAAGTGCAGCCGAGAACCAAAGGCGATTCCCATGGTAGAGTAGATATATAAAGAGCCAATGGGATTCCCGACCTGAGTCCTTCTAGTCACCCAAAACATCAAAGGGCGGAGAATGAAGATCACCACAGGAAAATAGGCAACCATTGCTATGATATCCCTTTGAATTTCATCTTTTGAATATTTTCCTCCCTTCCCCTTGTTGAAAGGAGACAATAGGCTTGTTAACATGGTTATCAATTCACCAAGTAATACTGAAGATAATCCTAGGCGGCCGAGTTCAGAATTGGTGAGGTTCAGCTTATTTATGGAGTACGAAATGAAAGGAAAGGAAGTGAGAGATTGGAGTAAGGTCAACAATATACTCCTCTCATCACGTCTTATAAAGAACCCTCTAAAGCCCAAATCAAACGGTAACGGTGCTGCCATGGATACAACGCCAATGATCATAATGTTTCTTCCTCTCTGAGGTATCATTCCCATGTCCATCTTCACACCAGTAAGGAAAATGAATATTGGAAAGCTCAAATTCGCTGTTGTCTCCAAAATGTTTTGGCTGTCATGAGGAAACAACACATTTCTCAGCCCATCATATCGTCCAAGAAGTGTAGGACCAAGGATCACACCAGTCTGTATCAAAATGATCACATCGCATACATATGAATATGAATAGATTGCAATTAGTCCGACCGCAAATCCTTATCAAAACACGTACAATTTAATATTAACTTCTTTTTTCATTGCAAGTATATTAATTACTAGCAATGGCGACAAATGCAATGACTTTCTTTTCATATAAGACCAATGCGTCAGATGCATATGCTTACGAATTTGATATTGGCCAGCCATTATGTGAATGAAAGGATCATTGACATGGAAAGGAGGAAAAGGTACGAGAAACTTTTTATTGGGTTTGAGTGCTTACATATCTCTTTTATTATTGGGTGTGTGGGTTGAATGACTTGGTTTTGAATTAGCTGTCTAAAAGGAAGGCCTTCGCTAGTGTATTTGGATTCAATTAAGTTATCTTTTTGAAACCTGGACAAGCTTAATCCTTGTTTAAATTATCCCATATCATGTCCTGACCAACGAGCCTCCTTTGTGATGGTTTGATTTGCTGGCAGCTAAGCTATGGATTCAATTTTTCAAGTTTGTAGGAACAATGGCTTGCTACAGAAGCAAGCTTCTGATTGTAGCAGGAGAGGCACGAGAAAAGAAGAGAACAAAAATTTTTTGGGTCCCAGATTATCATTTTGATTAGCTCAAGTCCTCGTTATATAAGAGGATTGCAAAATATAAAATTTAAAATTTAAAATTTAAATTAAAAATAATTACTTATAATTAACTTTCAAATATACTTTAAATATTATTTAAATTATAAAATAAAGGTTTTTAAAACTTGAATTTCTTGCAAAAAAAGCTTGTTGCTTGGAGCAGAAGCATTAGAGCCATTGTAACTAATTTAACTAATTTTCAAAAACCTTGCATATAGAGAACCCGACTCCTTTGCTTGTAACTATCATGGTTTTGAAAAAAAAAAGAACATCACTAGACCTTCACTCCTCCTTTGTGCTTTTGTTTTATAGACCAACAACACTCTTTAAATCTTTAAACCTTGAATTTAATAGGCTTTTGATTAGAATGTTAGCTAGCTAGTTTTGGGTACTATAATAAATCAATATGACTTTACTAGCTTCTTGTGTTTCCTTAATAAAGTGTAACTTAACATTAAAATACTTTGTTCTCCTATGCTACATAAGATTATTGGAGATGACTATGGCAAATTGATTGTCATTAAAGATGATAGTTGGTTCAATTTACTTTAGTTTTAAATTAGCTTAGATTTTCTTAATTTAGGTTGCATAATTCATTGTTGAAGTTATTATAATGTACTTAGCCTTAACTATAGATTGTGTTATTGTGCTTATTTCTTGGAGCTCCAAGTGAAAATGTTTGAACTAAGAAAAAGCACAAATCCTGATATACTCTCCATGTTTACGAGTGATCTTACCCAATCATTGTCAGTGAATCCAACCAATTGATTTGTTATATCTCTTTTAAACATGACTCCCGAATCTAAGGTTCTTTGAATGTGCCTCAATATTCTCTTGGTAGCCTTGAAGTATATTTCATGTGGAGTGTATATGAATCTAAATAATAGGCTCACTAAATACATGATATCTAATATGGTAGCAAAAAGGCATAAAAGACATCCAATGAGGCTTCTGAACTATGTTTCATTCGCTTGTGGAGATTCATCTTCCTTTGAGAACTTGTTTCTAGATGGAAAGGGTGAGTGAGAGCTCTTACAGTTCAACATATTGAACTTTTGTAGCATGCGGTTAGCATACTTGGTTTAATATATCAAGGTGTCATGTTAAGATTATTAAATTTTTAAACCCAAAAAATAGTTCATGTTGCATAGGTTAAACCTATCAAACTTACTCTCCATAGTCCTTTTGAACTTAGCTATAAGCTTTGGTAAGTGTCCAACCGTCATTAAACCTAAAAAATAGTTTATGTTACTTAGGTTAAACATATCAAACTTGCTCTCTACAGTCCTTTTGAACTTAGCTATAAGCTTTGGTGAGTGTCCAACCACCATTAAGTCATGTACTAAAACACACAGAAAATGTTCTCTCTCCATTGATATAAAAAGTGGTATCATTAAAACTTCTATTAAAGCATGTATTAGTTAAATGCTTATAAATTTTGAGTACCAAGCCTTGAAAGTCTACTGATGTGTCCTACATCGGTTCTTGAGGGGGTCTTTGGGCTATTTATAAGGATTGGGTCAACCCTCCATTCTTGAGTTAGTTTTTGTGGTGGAGTTAGGGTTCAATCCCTTATCAGGTGGTATCAGAGCCAAACCTCAGAGGGTCGGTGGGCGCATGTACAAAGGTTCCCTGCCACCATGTCGATCGCCGACTGAGGCAGCACAGGGACGTGCAGTTTAAAGGGGTCGGGAATGATTTGTCCCACATCGGTTCCTGAGGGGGTCTTTGGGCTATTTATAAGGATTGGGTCAACCCTCCATTTTTGAGCTAGTTTTTGTGGTGGAGTTAGGGTTCAATCCCTTATCATCTACTTTAGTCCATACAAGGCCTTTTTTAAAAGGTAAACCTTGTCTTCCTTTTCATGTTTGACAAGGCCTTTAGGTTGACTAATATAGATGTGCTCTTTCAGCTTACTATTTATAAAAGCTAACTTGATATCTAGTCGATGTGCAAGCAAGTTCTTTTGAGCAATCAATGCAAGTTATAACTTTATAGTATTAAGCCTAGTCATAAATGCAAATGTTTTAGTATAATCCATTCTTACATTTTGTATAAGCCTTTGGTTACAAGCTTGGCTTTCAATTTGTTAATGATTCCATCTATATTATACTTGGTTCTATATATCCACTTCACTATTAATAATTTTCTTGCTTATAGGTTTAGGAACTAAGATCTAAGTTTGATTACTATTAATGGACCTAAACTCCTCTTACATTGTAACTTTTCATCTTATATGCTTGTAATGCCTCTTAATAGCTAGTAGGATCCAACTTAGCTACAAAGCTTTTATGGTAGATATTAGTTAAAGTTTTAATACCTTTAATAAGGAAGGCATTTGCATTATCTTACATATAGCTTGGAGTTTGGTGTTATGGCTGAGCATTAATGCATCTTTGATCCTTAGTATATTCAATAACTAAATTATGTTAATTCTATCTTACATCCTCATGTAATGTGAGCATTCTACTAATAGAAACCTTTTATGTAGTAACACAGATTTTATAGTTGTTAAGTGTATTAATATAGCCAATAAACATAGCTACTGAAACTTTGTGATCCAGTTTACTCCTTTTTTATTTTGCCATGTGAACATAGCAAATATAACCAAATATTCTTAAATGACTAAGCAATTGTTTGTTGTTGTACTAAACTTGATATAGAGTAAAGTTTGACAAGATGTTGAAGGGTAGTCTATTCAATAGGTATACAATATGATGAGAACCATTTTAGGTCTCATACTAAAATGGGAGGTGAATCAGTGGGAGATATACTCTTTTTATAAATTGATATGGATTTAACCTCTACGACTTGTTAGAATTAATGATCCAATTTTTTATTTTTCTTATTTACGTGAATGCGACCGTACGAATATAAATTAATACGTAAGCACCTAAGCACATATGATAATTTTTACATAGTTCACCCCCAATGTGTGAGCTATATTCACCGTGTGATAAGATCACTCCTAAATCACACAATCCACTCTTGTTATCAAAGGATACAATTTGGTTATGGAAGGATCACTCCTTAACCACTTATAATGATCTCTCAATCACTCTAAGGGTATCCCACCCTATTTTTCAACAAATTTATCAAGAGTTTATGGTAAAACCTTTTTTGGAGAATGATCACTCAATATGTATAGATTGCTATAGCAGAATATGGATCTTTTCCTTCCTTCGTTACCAGTGCTACACACGATGCTAATGCTGTCCGTACGCATTGTCATTGCTGTTCGAGTGTGCTGCCACTACTATTCGTGTGCGCTACTCTTGTTGTCTGTGTGTGGTGCCGGTGTTGTTTGTGCGTGCTGCTAATGTTATCCGTGCATGGTGTTGCTACTATCTATGTGCGTTACTAATACTATTCGTACGCACCGTTGCTGCTATCTGCACATATTACTCCTATTGTTTGCATGCATAGCTACTACTATCCACTTGTGTTGCTACTACTATCTACACGCAACTATTTGCACGCATTGTAGTTATTGTTCACACGTGCTGTTCCTACTATCCGAGTGCGTTACTGCTATCTGCTCGCACTGCTGTTGCCTGCTTGAGCCGCTGTTGCTATCCCTATGTGTTGCAGCTGTTTTATCGCCTTGCTGCCTCTATCCCCACACGTTGCAGTTGTTTTCTTATGCTGCTGCTGCTATCTCTACGCATTGTCTCCGTTTGTTGGTGTACCACCTGCTACTACACGTTAGTTTCTAGTACAGGACCCTTGTACTGCTACTCCACCTTCTGCTGGACTCACATGCTACTTCTACCTCCTTTTAGTTTGTCTTCCTTGGCTGCTTTGTTGGTTTACTGGTGCAGCTGCTGCCTTGGTGTTGTTTGTTGTTGTGGCTGCTGCTTTGGTGGCGTTTGCTGGTGTAGGTATATCCTTTTAGACGTACTGCTGGTGTAAGGAAGCCTCCTGGACATGCTACTACTGCTAGGAAGTCTCCTGGATGTGTTGCTACTACTGGGAAGTCTCTTAGACGTGTTACTACTGCTGGGAAGCCTTTGAGACGTGTTATTAGTGCAGGGAAGCCTCCTGGATGTGCTGCTACTGTTGGTATACCCTCTTGGATGTTTAGGGACATGCTACTGGTGTTGGTATACCCTCGTAGACTTGCAAGGACATTTGCTGTTGCTGGTATACCTTTATAGATGTACAGGGACGTGCTGCTGGTTTGTTGGAAAGCCTCTTGGATATACTGGTGTGGTGGCTAGCTGCTGTTGTCATATTTGTGAGGGCTTGCTAGTACAATGGTTGTCTTGGTGAGGGTTTGCTGGTGTGGGTGGCTAGCTACCTTGCTCTCTTTCTTTCCTCCTTAGCCAGTTACCTTACTGCCTCTACTTAATGGCTACTGCACTTTTCTTAGTCGGCTGCCTTACCTTGTTTCTTTCTCTTCTTAGCTAGCTGCCTTGCCTTTGCCGTTCACTCAATTTTTGTAGCCCCTTCTTTTTTCTTTTTGCAAGACATTAAGGGTATTTATAGAGCTTTGGGCTACAGATCATCAATGGTCATCATTAATTCCCATATGTTGCCTTACAATTAATAGCTAGATTTGAGTCCTAAAATTTAGAGTTAATGGTTAACATTGACTTCCTAAAATTTAGGGTTAATGGTCAACAGTCAACAGTTAATCTTGACCCATAAAATTTAGGGTTATAGTCAACATTAACTCCTCAACACCAGGGTTGATCTCTCATTACTGATTTCTCCCAATGACCTCACTACATCTCAATGACATTCATAACATTAAATCAACACATATAATCGTGTGAGATATTGTTGACAACAAATCTAACATTTAGCTATAAAAAAATGGGCTTAACAATCTTTTCTTTTGGATTTATTGGCAACACATTAAATCCAACTATGTAGAACATTCCCTATACAAAGTCATTTGGCTCCTCCTGAAACATGTATCACTTGCTACTCCCCTTGTTTACTTCTCCCCCTTGCCTAGTTCTCCCCATTTATCCATTAAGTTACTTCTCATTTTTTATGAGTATTACACTTTCTTTGGATTTATGCAAAATATCTTCCCCTTTGATAACAAATCCAAAAAATAATAGTAGAGGAAAGGGGAGAGGGGTTAGAAAATACCTCAACCTCTAAAGGTTGGCTGAACACATTGGGTCAGTCTCAGCTTTTGGAACATCTCTCCTAACAGAGGTTTAGTGAATATATCTGCCATTTGTTCCGCGGTTGGCACATACTTTAGCTTTACTTCATTTTTCTCTACCTTCTTTTTAATAAAGTGGTACTTGATTTCAATATGTTTAGTTCTGAAGTATTGGATAAGATTCTTTGACAAATTAATGGCACTTTGGTTATCACAACCAATTAAAAATGGTAACTGTACATCTACCTTCATATCTTCAAGCTGTTATTTCATTTATAATAGTTAAGTACAAGCCTGAGTGGCAGCCATATATTCAACCTTTGCAATACTGAGAGTCATTGAATTTTGCTTTTTGCTATGCCATGAAACATATTTACTGCCCAAATAAAATGCACCACCAGGCATTGACCTTATATCATCACAATTTCCAACCCAATCTGCATCTGTATACCCATACAAATTAAGCTATCCGCTTCTATCATAAAGCAACCCATAATTTGTTGTGCCTTAAAATTCTCTTAACTGCTACGAGATAAGACTCCTTGGGGTCACTTTGAAATCTAGCATAAAGGGTTACAACAAAAACAATATTAGGCCTTGATGTTGTTAAATACAGTAAGCTTCCAATCAATTTCCTATATTCCTTTTAATCAACTATGTTGCCTTCTTTATCCTTGTTTAACTTTGTTTCAACCGTGATGAGAGTGCTTACTTCTTTAGAATTCTCCATCCCAAACCTTTTTAATAGCTCATAAGCATACTTTTCTTGAGAGAGAAAAATTCCAGTCTCACTTTGCAATGCCTGTAATCCTAAGAAGAATTTCATTTCACTAAGTATAGACATCTCAAACTTCTTCTTCATTTACTCAGCAAAGGCAGTGCATAGGGCTTCCTTTTCTGTAGCAAAGATTATGTCATCAATGTAGACCACAACAATTAATTGGCCCTGGTTGTCTTCTTTTATATATAGGTTGTTATCAATATTCCCTTTTCTGAATTTCAAGTTCTTAAGGCATGTATCCAATTTGGAATACCATGCTTTTGGAGCTTGCTTTAAGCCATATCAAGCCTTGTTCAATCTGCACACACTTGAACCATCATGATTAAGTATAAAACCATCAGGTTGTTCAATAAATACCTCCTTTTCAAGCTCTCCATTTAGAAATGTAGACTTCACATCCATCTAATAGACTTTGTAGTTCCTTTGAGCAACAATGGCCATAAATATTCTGATTGCTTTAAGTTTGGCCATTGGAGTAAAGGTCTCTTCAAAGTCAACACCTTCTACTTGTAAGTAGCCTTTGCAGATAATTTTTGCTTTATTTCTTACCACCTTACCTTTTTTATTGAGCTTATTTCTGAACACCCACTTGGTTCCAATGATGTTTTTCCCTTTAGGTCTAGGTACTAAACACCAAGTGTTGTTCTTTCAATTCGATCAAGCTCCTAATTCGATCAAGCTCCATATTCATTCCTTGTACTTTAATGCTTCTTCTATGAACTTAGGTTCAACCTCGAAAATCAGTGAGGTTTGTTCACCACCCCTTAGTCTTCTTCTAGTCTGCAAAGAGTGCTATTTTCTGCTAATAATGTTTTTGACCTCAATGTCAGCTATAACTTTTTTATAAGTTTAGAAATGCCTTGATTCTTCTTTTTCATCATATGTAACTTAAGAATCAACGTCTTCCTCATGTTGAATGGCCTCGGATTCATCATTGTTGGACTCTCTTCGGTTGTCATACATGGCATCTTTAGCTTTCACATGCTGTGATTGCATTGCATCACCATCTTCAATCACTTTAACATCAAAGTTGTCCACCATTTTCGGTAACCTTTTGTTGTAGCATTTGAAGCCTCTTTCGTTTGGTACATAGCTTAAGAATATGCTTCATCAGCCTTTTTATCAAATTTACCGAGATGCTTACCTTTGACTTTAACGAGGCATAGGCTCCCAAACACTTTAAAGTGTTTTACAGTTGGCTTCTTTCCATACCATAACTCATAGGGCGTCTTCTCAATATGTGGTCTCATCAGGCATCTACTTTGAACTTGAGTTGCAGTGGTGATAGCCTCTTTCTAGAAGCCATGTGATGTACTATGCTCAGCCAACATAGTTCTAGCCATCAATATTAAGCTTTTATTCATCCTTTTAGCCATTCTATTTTATTAGGGTGTGTAGGGACCAGCATATTCATGCTTCACTCCATACTTCTCCAAATAATTTTCAAATTCATCGCATGTGTATTCTATCCTATTATTTGTCCTAAGCCTTTTAATTTTTCCTGCCAATTAGTTTTCAATTAGCCTCCTGTAGCTCTTGAAATTATTGAGAGCCTTTGATTTATGTTTTAAGAACATAATGCAAGTTATTTTTGTAAAATCATTAATGAAAGAGATGAAATATCTATTTCTCTTTATTGATCTTTGTCTCATAAGCCCACAAATGTTTAAGTGGATGAGCTCTAATGGCTTCTTTGTTTGGATCTCCACATTTTTATGGGGAGTACTCACCATTTTCCCTTTTTGACACGTGCTGTAAATTACATCTCACTGTCTCTTCTCAGTTTAGGTACATCTCTCACAGCTTCATTTCTGGATAGCTTGTTCAACCCCTTTTGTCCGAGATGTCCCAATTTTCTACACCACAATAAGTTCTTATTTTTGGTGCTTGTGTAGCATGTGTTTATATTCCTAGAAACTTGGTACAAGTTTCCATGTGTTCTTTCATCTTTAGTAAGAACAATACCATCTTTTAGTCTTTTTACTGTGCAGTCACTCTTGTTGAAAGTAACTTCATGTCTATCATCACAAAGTTGACTAACATTGATAAGATTGTGTTTTAGCCTTTTAACATAAAACACTTTCTTTGATTTCAGCTTTTCTGCACCTATTTCAGCAGCACCAATACCTTGAATCTTTAAGGCATCATCATTACCAAATTTGACTGACCCTTCATCATATTTGGCTAGTCCCTTTAACATCTTGGAGTCTTTTGTCATGTATGAAGAGCAGCCACTATCCAGGATCCATGGCTTTTCCTTCTTGGAAGCTTTTAAGGCTACTTCCACAACCATAGATGTTTCTCTTCCTCCTTTTCTTCTTTGGCCAAATGTGGGAGCATGTATAGGTGTTCTCCTTTGCTTTCCTTGATTGGGCAACAATGGTTGTCTTGTTCTCCTTTGTATTCTTTGACCGGGTAGTAATGTCGAACAATCCTCAGCAGCGTGTCCAACCCTTTCACATCTTTCATAAAACTCTCCCAATAAATCACATCTGTTTCTCAGTGGAATATGACTTCTTTCCACCTGAGACTGTCTCCTATCTTGATAGAGTCTCCCCTTAAACTCTTGCCTCACACTCCTCTTCATTATAGGCCAAATATTCCAATACACATTAGCCTTGTTCCTATACTTGCCACAGCCAAAAACCTTCAAACCTCGATTTATTTCTTTTACCAAGTTCATGTCTTCTTTCTTTAACAACTGGTGTGACAACTTTCTCTCCATTTTTGACAACTTGTCTCTTTTAGATAAGAGTCTCTACCACATCTTTCCTAACCCATTTTAACTTAGGTTGGTCTCTCTTGTCCATTATGTCATGGTGCTTGCTTTTAAGTACAAACACAATTTTTTTCTTTTCTTTTACCTTTTCACTCAGCTTTTCAATGTAACCAAGTCCTTCTTCCTCATGAAATGAGGTCTTTGATTGCTTAGAAACTCATCCAACTTTTTGGTAGAATCCTCCTTGATGGCATTTGCTAATGATGACTTTCCTTTCACTTCCATGGCCTATATAAAGCTTTCTTTATACTTCTTTAGCTTGGACTCGACCTTGTAAAGCTTGGCTTGCAAAGTTAGCATCTCTTGCTTTTGTGTAATCATCTTAGCACTAAGGTCTTCGTGTATCTTGCCTTACTTTGCCTCAAGTATGTTCAGCTCCTCCTTGGGACTGATTTATCATCATCCTCACTGTTTGCTTCTCTTTTCTTTGGGCAATCTACGACAAAGTGCTTAATTGCTCCACACCTGAAGCACTTCAAGGGTAATTTTCCCTTATACTTCCCTTTTCTTTTCCTCAAGTTCCTAGTGATGTATGTCATGACTTCATTTAGCTTAGTAATACCATCTTCTTCTTCAGAACTACTATCAGACTCTTTTTTTTGGTCTTTAATCTTTAATTTCCTCATTACCTTGAAAGTCAGCTCCTTCTCTATCTTAAACTTCTTTTTTTTTTTTTATTGGGGCTATTCTCATTTTATAAGTCATCAATATGCTGCAAGTCATCTAAGGGCAGCCTATCTAGATCTCTATCTTCTATGGAAGAGACTTTAGTGTTGTAAGCTTTCGGAAAAGTTCTAAGTATTTTCCTTACTAAAGTAACATCGTGGATCTCATCTTCATAGTCTCTGATGGAGCACACAATTTCATTGACTCTTGTGAAGAACGTATCCACAGTCTCATCATTCTGCATCTTTATATCTTCAAATTTGCTTCTCTAGGTTTGTAGCTTGGCTTCCTTCATAACCTTGTCTCCTTCATAGATATTCTTCAATTTGTCCTAGATTTGCTTAGTTATGTTGCAACCCATCACCTTGGTGAATTCTTTATGAGACAGGGAGGCATATAAGGCATTTCTTGCCTTTTCATCACACTCCAAGTTCTTCTTATTAGCCAGTGTCATCAAATCACTTTCAGCAATAGAGATAAAGCCACTAACAGTAGACTCAAACATATCAAGATCAAGGGATATCAGATATGGGAACATTCTATTTTTTCATAACTGATAATTCTGTATATCAAATATAGGGATGCCCTTTTTGTTGACACTATTCATGCTATCCATGATCATAAACAGTAGTAGAAATAAAAACTCACATAACAATGCATAACTTCACTTCAAAACAGAAAAATTGGATCAACAGAGGAACTAGCTCTAATACCACTTGATAAGGACCATTTTAGGTCTCACACCAAGAGGAGGGGTGAATTAGTGTAAGATATACTCTTTTTATAAATCAATCTAAATTTAACCTCTATAACTTGTTAAAGTCGATGATCCAATTTTTTATTTTTCTTCTTTATGTGAGCATAACCGTATGAATATAAATTAATGCGCAAGCACATACAACAATTTTTACATAGTTCACCCACAATGTGTGAGTTACATCTATAGTCTGATAAGATTACTCCTAAATCACACAATCAACTCTTATTATCAAGGGATACAATTTGGTTATAGAAGGATCACTTTTTAACCACTTGTGGAAGGATCACTTCTTAATCACTTACAATGATCTCTTGATCATTTCAAGGGTATCTTTCCCTATTTATCAAAAGTTTATAATAAAACCTTTCCTGGAGAAGAATTACTTAGTATGTATAGACTGCTAGAGCAAAATATGAATCTTCTCCTTTCTTTGCTGTCGATGTTGTCTCACCTACTGCTAATGCTGCATGCGATAATAATGCATTCGGTACACATTGCCGTTGCTGTCTGTGCGCGCTGTCGCTGCTATTCGTGTGCACTGCTCTTGTTGTCCGCACGTGGTGCCACTGCTGTCTGTGTGTGCTACTAATGCTATCTGCACGTGCTACTGCTACTGTTTATACATGGTGCTAATGCTGTTCATGCGCATTGTTAATGCTGTTCGCACACATTATTGTTGTTATCTGCACACACTCTGCACGCATTACTCCTATTGTTCGCTTGCCCAGTTGTTGTTGTCCACTTGTGCTGTTACTATTGTCTGCACACACTCTGCTGTCCGCACACGCTTTAGCTGCTGTCCACATACGTTGTTCCTGCTATTCAAGTGAGCTACTATTGTCTGTTGGCGCCATTGCTGCTATTCACTCGCACTACTGCTATCTGCTCGTGCCACTGCTACTATCCTCGCGCGTTGTAGCTATTTTCTCATGCCTCTACCGCTATCCCTGCGTGTTGTAGCTGTTTTCGTATGTCATAGCTGCTATCCCTGTGCACTGTCGTCGTCTACTAGTGCACCACTTGCAATTGCCCATTGGTTGTTGGTGCAGGACCCTAGTACTGCTACTTTACCTCCTGTTGGACTCACATGCTGCTTCTGCCTTTTTCTGGTTTGTCTTCCTTGGTTGCTTTGTTGGTTTACTAGTGCGGCTATTGCCTTGGTGATGTTTATTGGTATGGTGGTGTTTGTTGGTGCAGGTATATCCTCTTGGATGTGCTGTTATTGTTAGGAAGTCTCCTAGACGTGCTACTGTTGCTCGAAAGTCTCCTGAATGTGCTGCTATTGTTGGGAAGCCTCTTAGATGAGCTGTTGCTGCCAAGAAGTCTCCTGGATGTGCTACTGTTGCTGGTATACCCTCTTGGACATGCAGGGACATGCTGCTAGTCTATTGGAAAGCCTCTTGCATGTGCTGATGTGGTGGCTAGCTGTTAATGTCACCTTTGTGAGGGCTTGCCGGTGCGGTGGTTGTCTTGGTAAGGGTGGCCAGCTACCTTGCACTTTTTCTTTCCTCCTTGGCCGACTACCTTGCTACCTCTCCTTGGTGGCTATTACACTTTCCTTGGCCAGCTGTCTTACCCTCTTTCTTTCTCTTATTGGTCAGCTGCCTTGGCTTTTCCATTCACTCAATTTTCTACATCCCCTTTGTTGAGCCCATCTTTGATGGCAAGTGTTAGATTTGTTGTCAACACTATCTCACATGGTTATATGTGTTGATATGAGGTTATTAATATTGTTGAGATGTAGTGAGGTCATTGGGAGAAACCAGTTATAATAGGTCAACCTTGATGTTGAGAAGTCAATATTGACCGTGACCTTAAATTTTAGGAAGTCAATGTTGACCATTGACCCTAAAGTTTTGGAATCAAATCTGACCGTTAATTGTAGGGCAACATGTGGGAATTAACAATGACTGTTGATGATCGTGTAGCCCTAATCTCAAGGCTCTATAAATACCCCTATGCGTCTCGTAAGAAGGCTGTGTGCTGCAAAAAATTGACAAAGCCAGCCAAAAAGAGAAGTGAGCGGTAAACCTAGGGAAAAAGAGAGGTGAACGGCAAAAGAGAAGGCAACCACCAAGCAAGGTGCAACGGGCCAAGAAGGAGAGAAAGAGAGCAAGGGGCAACTGGCCAAGGAGAAAGGAATAGCCACCAAGGAGAGGCAACAAGATAACAAGGCAATCAGCTAAGGAGAGAAAGAAAGAGGGCAAGGCAGCCAGCCAAGGAAAATGCAACAGCCACTAAGGTGCAATTGGCTAAGGAGGAAAGAAAGAGAGCAAGGTAGCCAGCCACCTACACCAGCAAACCCTCACCAAGACAGCTATTACACCAGTAAGCCCTTACAAAGGTGACAGCAACAGTCGACCACCACACCAGCACATCTAGGAGGCTTTCTAGTAGACCAACAGCATATCCCTAAATGTCTAGAAGGCTTTCCAGTAAACCAACAGCATGTCCCTACACGTCCAAGAGGGTATACTAGCAGCAGCAAACATCCTTGTAGGTCTATGAGGGTATACCAGAACTTGCAGCACATCCTTACACGTCAAAGAGACTTCCTAGTAGCAGCAGCACGTCCAGAAGGCTTCCTTGCACCAGTAGTATGTCCAAGAGGCTTCCCTGTACTAGCAGCACATCTAGGAGACTTCCCAATAACAGCAGCACATTTAAGAGGGTATACCAACACCAGCAACACATCTTTGCACATTCAGGAGGGTATACGAGCAGCAACAAACGTCCCTACATGTCCAGGAGAGTATATTAGCACCAACAACACATTCTTGAATGTCCAAGAAGGTATACCAGTAGTAGCAGCGCATCCCTGCACGTCCAGGAGGGTATACCAGCACCAGCAGCACCTTAAGAGGCTTCCCAGCAGCAGAAGTACACACGGGAATCAAGCAAAAAATCAGAACGTGCAGCAGCAGGTCTGGGAATCAACTAGCAAACCAACAACAGTGTGAGAAGATAGCTGTAGTGCACGGGGAGAGCAGCAATGACACGAGAAATCTACTGCAGTGTGTGGAGAGAGTAGCAGCAGGGTGAGAAACAGCTGCAACGTGCAAGAAGAGCAACAGCGGTGCCAGAAAATTACTGTAGCACGTGAGGAAAGCAGCAACATGCACAGATAGCAACAACAGCACACATAAACAGCAGATAGCACGCGCGGATAATAGGAATAATGGGTGCGAACATCAGCTGCAGTGCGCGCGGACAGCAGGCGCATAGCAAGCATAGAGCACGTGGACGACAGGTACAGCTTATGCAGATAGCGAGCACAGCGCGTGCGGATAGCGGACATAGCTCGCATAGACAGCAAGCATAAAAAGTGCAGACAGCAGGTACAAAAAGAGCAAACAGCAGGTGCATAGCGCACGTGGACAACAAGCGCAGAGACCACAAAACGTAGGAGGAATGTGCACAGACAGTAGGTACAATGTGTATGTACAATAGGCGTAGAGACCATAAACAGTAGGCATAGCTTGTGCAAATAGTAGCTATAGCTTGTGAGGACAGCAAGCATAGCGTATGCGAACGGTAGGCAAACAACGAACAATATTAATTGCATATGCGGACAGCAGCGGACAGATGCGGCAGCGCGTACTGATAATATTAACTGTGCACATGGACAGCAGCGGATAGACACAGCAGCACGTATGGATAACAGTGGATAGACGCGGTAGTGTGCACGAATAGCATTAATAGCGTACACGAATAGCAGCAGTAGCATGTGTGAACAATAGCAGTAGCACGTGCGAACAACAGCAATAGTGCCCGCGGGCAACATCGATAGCAGGTGAAACAACACCGGCAGTGAAGGAAGGAGAATATCCATATTTTGCTCTAGCAGTTTATATACATTGAGTGATTATTCTTTAGGAAAGGTTTTAATCACAAATTCTTGATAAACGTGTTGAAAAAAAATGGAATACCCTTGGAGTGATCGGGAGATCAACTCCTTGATCGAGAGATTGTTGTAAGTGGTTAAGGAATGATCCTTTCATACCATAATTGTATCCCTTGATAACAAGGGTGGATTGCATGATTTAGGAGTGATCCTATCACACCATGGATGTAGCTCACACATTGTGAGTGAACCACGTAAAAATTGTCATGTGTTCTTGGGTGTTTGCACATTAATTTTTATTTGTATGGTCGCACTCACATAAAAGAGAAAATTAAAAATTGGATCATTGATTTTAATAAGTCACAGAGGTTAAATCCGAATCGATTTGTAAAAAGAAGATAACTTACATTGATTCACCCCCCTTTTTAATGTAAGACCTACAATGGTCCTCATCACCCTTCTTCTTGTTTTTTTTTTTT
>CM038606.1:8009021-8157853 GCA_021533255.1 Ceriops tagal | reverse complement strand
TTTTTTTTTTTTGCAAGACACTTGGGGTATTTATAGAGCCTTGGGATTAGGGCTACACGATCATCAATGGTCATCGTTAATTCTCATATATTACCCTACAATTAATGGCAAAATTTGAGTCGTAAAATTTAGGGTCAATGGTCAACGGTCAACGGTCAATCTTGACCCCTAAAATTTAGGGTCATAATCAACATTGACTCCTCAACGCCAGGGTTGACCTATCATCACTGGTTTCTCCTAATGACCTCACTACATCTCAACTGTATTCATAACATCAAATTAACATATATAATCATGTGAGATGTTGTTGATAACAAATCTAACATTTAGCCATTAAAGATGGGTTCAACACAATATTTGTTACACCTTCTACTCAAAAAGCTTTTAAAAGATCTTTTTTAGTTAAAAAACATTCACTTGTCATTTGAACAATTGGTCTGTTCTTCCTTTAAGTCACCTTATTTTATAGCTATATGTAAGGTGTAATACAGATTAATTGAAAGGAAATTGATGTATATTTAGAACTGTTATTTATTCTAATGGCTTGAATTTCATATTTAATTTCTTTCTCTATTCAAACTTTAAATTTCTGAAAAATAAGTGTTGTATTTGACTTTGCTTTTAGGAAATAAATCCAACAATTCTTAGTGAAATTATTAATAAATGTGATGTAATACCTATTGCCATTTAGGGAACAAGTTCTCATTGGTTCACAAAAATCTAAATGGATCAATTAAAGATGTTTTTGGGCTCTACTGGCTTGATTGAAATGAAAAGGAAGCCTAGTTTACTTGCTCAATTAACACAAATTACATGGCTCGTCAATCTAACCAAAACTAGTTAGGTCTAAAGCCAATTGTTTGTTTTATAGTACTTAAATCCCTACATGGTGGAAATAACCAAATCTTTTGTGCTAAAAGGTTGCATTGTATCTAAATTACAAATAACACATGCATGATCTTTAAACAATATAAAGAATTCATTTTCTATAAGTTGACCTACACTTCATAAGTTTGATGAACATATGGAATAAACAAAACATCTATTATAACTTTTGTGCCTGAATTTGTGTGCACCAAAGCTAAACCTTTTTTATAGAATTTTAGTAGCTAACCATTTCTAATACTGATTTAAGATCTTAAAGACCTATCAAGACTGTGCAGCCATTATCAATAAGCCAAATGTTTGGATTATGAGAGAATATACATATAGTTACCATAAATAGCTAATCTATAGCAAATTGATCTTTATTAATTGATTTGGGCTTCTCTCATTGTGCTTTTGGTTATTGTGTTTGTTGTTTCCCCTTATGTTAGTAGATTTTCTAAAATGTCTTCTTTTGTTGTAGATTTTGCAAGTAAGGTCAAGCCTATTCCATTAGCATTTAAACAAATGATTTGTCTTTATATAAATAATAAGCATACTTTCTTTTGTTTATTAATTTGCTAGATTCATTAAAATTTCCCTATTACTTGCTACTTTGCTTCCTTCTAATGTGATTCTTCTGTTGATGAGTAGCTTATAAAGCACTTTCAACTTTGTCTTTTTGCCACAAATGCCTTTTTTACTCTTAAGCTTAAAATATGCTTATTAGCTTATAAAAAGAAATCATGCTGAGATTTTTTGAGTCTTTCAAAAAGGAGATCATTACTTTAAACCTTTTTAGAATGCTTATAAGTACTTTCTGAACTTCATTTTTATTTAATAGTCTTCCCCAAGTTTCTTAATCTAGTTAACCACTTTTAATAACCTGTCATTATAATTTTTAATTATTTTTGTCTCTTTCATTTTTAAAAATTCAAATTCTTTTTTGAGGTTCAATAGCTACATGGTTTTAGTCTTCTAGTTATCCTCATACTCTTCCTTTAATCTATCCCAAGCCTACTTTACAGTGTTATAAACCATGATTCTATAAAAGATTGGCCCAGTGACTACTATGTGGATGCAAATAAGAGCCTTATACTATTTTGATTCTTACTTATTGTGATGTTTCAACTAAAGCAAGAGTTGGATTTACAGAAAAAGGAACAAGCCCTGTGCCTTTTTCAGTTTCTTCCCAAAGATAACAAATCCTCAAGTAAGCCTTTATTATTATAATCCATTGAATTTAATTATCATTAATGAACTTAGGTGGTGGCAAGGGGAAAAATCTACTTGATGCCATGGGGTCTGACTTTTAGTTATTAAAGGCACTCTCACAAATACTTCAGATGCTTCCTTACACATAGCTCACAGGGTCAACAAAAGTCTTTTGCTCTAATACCATTTTGATGGTTTGATTTGTAAGGAACTGAACCATAGATTCAATTTTGCAAATGTGTAGGAACAATGGCTTACTACAAAAGCAAGTTTCTAATTGTTGCAAGAGAGACAAAAGAAAGAAAAAGAACAAAAAATTTTTTAGCTATGAGATCATTAATTTCATTAGCTTAAGTCCTCATTCTATAAGAGGATTTTAAAATGTAAAATATAAAATTTAAAATTTGAATTGACAAAGATTGCTTATGATTAATTTTTAAATACACTTTGAGTATCATTTGAATTACACAATAAAGGTTTTTAAAACTTTAATTTCTAACAGAAAAGTTTGTTGCTTAAAGTAGAAGTATTAAAGCCATTGTAACTAACTTAACTAATTTTCAAAAGCCTTATATGCAAAGAGACTTACTTCTTTACTTATAGCTTTCATGGTTTTACCTAAAAAAAAAAAAAGCACCACTAGACTTTCACATTGACCTAAAAAAAAAAAAGGATTAAGAAGTGTAATACACCACAGTCAAGGACTTATGAGACAAACAAAGAGATGTTAACATGCTTAAGGAAGAAATGAAATGCTTGGTTGAGAAAGAAAATGAGGCACATTTTTAACTCCAAAAGTGGCAAGTTAGCCTTTATAAGTTTAACTTTTTCAAGGATCACACTTTGTAAATTAGTCTTGGGAAACAAAAGTGAGCAAATCGTGACATTGTGCTATGCATTTGGTCCTAGGCCAATTCAAGGAAATGTATTCATTAATGGACGGTGACTAAGAGAGAAAGAGAAAGAACTAGCTCAAAACTTGTAATAAAAGAAAATGAAGTCAAACAAAATGTCTAACAAAAGAATGTTCAGTTTTGTTAAAAAACGAACATTTTGCTAACTTATGACAATTTGCAATGACAAAAACTAAGTTTTTTAATTGTAGAAACAAAAGAGAAATCTAGTGGGGTGGTATGCATTCATTTAGGTGCTACATGTTGAATATGACCTTTTATTTTCTATTGATTAAGCAAAATATGATAAATATTTCATATTTATTTTAAAAAAAATCTAAAGCAAATATGCCTTAAAATAGATAATTGGCTAAGACTAAACAAAAGGTAATTCTTAACATTTTTGTTTCAATTATTATGTCTTCTATTCATTTTCAATCTTTCTTTTTTAAGCTGTGAAGGTAATTCAAATTCTATGAAAGGTAAAAAAACAATCATTTTTCTTACGACTACTTTAAACACTAACAATCTTTTGATAAATATTTTATATTATAGTGCCCTTCAATAGTTAATATGTAACGTTTAATGCTACATTATATAAAAATATCAATTAAATTTACTCAAATAATTCTTTTAATTGTATTATTACATTACATAGTACAATTATTCATATTATATATCATGATATTAATTAATAAGAATATTTTTACCAATCTATCTCTCAAGAAATATTTTATTAGTTAAAAATTTAAATTGATGTTAATTTTAAAAGGAGAATATGAAAGTTTTTAGAATAAAAATATTATTTTTATTATATAATTTATTATTTAATAAATAAATTATTTTATATATATATATATATATATATATATAACTTTTTTAAGTCTTAATGATCCTTATATTTCATAAAATATAGCAAAATGCTTTATAACAAAACAAAATTTGTCTTTTATAATTGGAAATAGAACTTTTAAAGCCAACTTTAACTAATTTCATAGTATACAACTTTAAACAAACAATCTAAAATAATATGAACATTCAAAGAACTTTTAAAGATAATTGAAGTCAATATCTAAAAAAAAAAACAATTAAGGTCATCCTACTTAATTGTCTAGTTAAAAGTTCTCCTTTCACTTACAAATATGAAAACATAATTACTAATTATTAAATCAAGTACATATGATTAGAAAAAAAATTCAAACTATCAATAAGGTATAACAATTTTATTTTCTTAAATTTCTAAGATTTGTATTTAAAATTAAAGATATGCACCCATCATAACTATCACAAGTATAGTTCTCTAGCATTAGATTTATTCTATTTATAAGATAAGAAAAATTTTTGTATTAGTCTTCTTTAACTTTGATTATAATAAGATTTTTATAAAATTTTCACAAGAATATTATAATTCTTTGATGCTTAAGGATTTGTTTAACCACATTATTATTTTTTACTAAAGAATTTTTATTTGTTTTTTAATTTCAACTTTTTTCACTTAGAACTCATAATCTTAATTTCTCAATTTTGCTTACTTTTTTCTTTTTAATAAATATATACAATAAATAATTCTTTTAAATCTTGCTACAAAAGAGTTTTTCAACTCTTTTATAAACAAAAAAAAAATAATTATTAGAAAGTGATTTCTTTTTATAAGAAAAATTAATTTTTAAAATTAAAAAATTTTATTTTTAAAGTATCAATCTACTACAACATTTTTACCAATCAATTATCCTAAAATTTTTAAAACCTTATCAATTTCTATACTTTCAGCTCTTCAATCCCATTGATTAACTATAGCAATTACTTAAATTAACCAATCTAAATTTTTTGTAATTTTTATAACTTAAAAACTTTGAACTTTTCAACTAACTTTGGTTAATCAAAGTTACTAATCAGATTAATTAGTTTAAAATTTCTATAACTTTTAACTTCATAACTTTCTTTATATTTAATTAAATGTAGGCATTAGTCAAGTTAACCAATTTAAACTTTTGTAACTATTCACTTTGCAACATCTTGGGCATGCATTTATATGTAACAATTAGTCCAATTGACTAACCTAAATTTTATATTTATTTTCTACTTCTCTTCTTTTGTTTGCTAGCTATCTAGTCGATACAATAAGTTGATCAATTTTAAATTTCTACAAACTTTGAATCTTTTAAATTCTTTCTATATTTCTCAAGATTTCACTTCTTTTGTAAAATATAGATTTGATAAAAATACGATTTTTGCATAATTATTAGCATACTTTAAATTTAAAATTTAAAGATATTATCATAGTAAACATGAATTAAATAATAAGTATTCAAATAAGATTTATTCTTAACTAGTAAGTAATGACATTAATTAAGTATGGAGGATACATTAAAATATAGAGGAATAAAGTATTAAGCATGGTCTCATTAAACTCAACAATCTCTAATCATGATTGATTTATATGCAACAAAATGAACAAAATGCAATAACTCTCCCTAAATGTATATTTTTTCTCTTATTAATGCCATCAAAGCAATAACTAAGCATTCAAAACATAAATAATAGAGTTAAACTAAATACCATAATCAATTAATAAGCATTAGTAAAGATTAATGCAAACATTCAATTAAAGCATAAAGTAACTAAGTATCAATTAAATATAATCATTTAAAAGAAAAATATAATAAATATTTATGAATGCAAAAGCCAAAGACTAAGAGAAAATTTATAAAGTCATAAGTCATCTTCCCCCCCTTTTGGAATCATTAAAAAAATGAACACAAATAGGATGCCATGGCTTTATTTTCTTAAAGCTCCTCACACGATCCTTCTTTCTTTAATAGTCCAAGAATAAAAGTGAAACTCTCTCGAGATTCCTTCATGAAGTCATTTACCTCTACATAAATTTCATTTGTGTCATTCTTATATATATTCACATTCCTTTTAAGCTCTTCTATTTCCTCAATTAAAAAAACATATCAATATTAGTGAAAGCTTGGAAAGGAGTTAATCAACTTACTAATGTTGGGAAACATTAGTTTATTATGGACTTGACTATATTCCCCTAAAGGTGTAAACCACTTTCCCTCACTTTGTACTAAATTCATATGTTTGAATATGATGGTACTAATAATCCATAAGCTAATATGAGAATAAATCTCTTTAGTTATAAGCACATTTTGTTAAATTAATTAACATAAGTGGCTTATGTTATTTAAAGTATGACCCAAAATAAAAGGTCTAATATGATGATCGGTTGGGCATAACAGTTGGGTATAAAATCTCTCCACTCTCCCTATTTAAAGATAACGGTTACAAGAAAAGAGGAGTAACTCCCTATTTAAGGTAACGGTTACAGAAAAGAGGAATAACTCCCTATTTAAAGATAACAGTTACAGGAAAAGAGGAGTAATTCCCTATTTAAGGTAACGGTTACAGAAGAGAGGAGTAACTCCCTATTTAATGTAACGGTTACAAAAAAGAGGGATAACTCCCTATTTAAGGTAACAGTTACAGAGAAAAGGGGTAACTCCCTATTTAAAGATAACGGTTATAGAAAAGAGGTTTAAAGATAACGGTTGCAGAGGAGTAACTCCCTATTTAAGGTAACGGTTACAGGAAAAGAGGTAAACCTTTATCATTATGGACTTTTCCTCCTCTCCACCATCAGAGAGAAAAAGAAAGTCAAGAAAAGGAAGAGTAGGAGAGAGAAAAATTTTTCAGGAACAAATCAAAAGAGGATTCTCATCTTCGCTACAGGACCTTAGCATCATGGACAATGATATGTTGATTTCATTACGATTTTTGTGCTAGTATTCGCATAAAGAAAAGATCCTGTATTATAAAAATAAGAATTTCATGAAAGAGAAATTCTAGAAAATTCCAACAATTAGTATCAGAGCAGGTCTGCGAATAGTACAATTTGCTTTTCTTTTTTATTATTTGTGCCAGAATGCTGGGGCCTATAAAGGAAAAAAGGCCGGCGTTGAAAGGAAAAGTGGAAAAATGCGTCGACTACTGGAACAATATGCCGACGGCATATTGGCCAGTGTTGACTCCCACAGAATGGAAAATTTATATATCATATTGTACACTTGTTTTCCGCATCATTGATAGCTTATTGATATTTTGTTAAATTGAATGATCTTCATAATTAAAGATTTTGAAGTTTATTGAGATCACATCAACATAAATCAAATGTTAAAAGCTTGTTAGTCACCGAAGTGGCCTGACTTAAAAGGATTTGATTTATGTTGTGAATTTCAATTGTTCATTTCTTTGGATGCTAATAAAATGTTGTACAGATTTGAAATAAACAATTGTGATTATTAATTATAAAGCTAGAAGATCATCCAAAGATGGATCATTGCTTGTAATTAATGACACTAAAGGGGATTGATTGATATACTGGGTAAACGTGATTGCATATCCAAAGATAACATTCATGTTAACTCTAGCATGATTGATTGATCTATCAAAGTATATCTAAATTAGCATCATTATTTATTAAAGTTATGTATTTGAGGATCACCCAAAGGTGAACTTAAATACATAATCAAAGTTTGTAGTGTATGTATCTGAATCCATTTGAGTTTACTTAAAGCATTAAAGTGTAAATTTGGATCATGTTTGCAGCTTCCAATAATGTTTTCTCTTGGGCAATGCGATGATCAAATTCAATAGACTGAACTATGTGGAATGGTCTGAGTATATTCAGTTTCATTTAGGTGTTTTGGGTTTGGACTTAGTAGTCATCTCATATGAAAAGCTTGCAGCCATTACCGAGACTAGTACAGAATCTGATGAGTCTTTTCATGAGGCTTGGGTACGGTCTAATAGGCTGAGTTTAAATTTGATGCGAATGTCGATAGCTGAAAATGTCAAGCCATTGATGCCTAAGACAGAAAATGCTAGGGAATTTATGATGAGAATTAAGGAATACTCTCAATCATATATAACTGATAAATCCATTGTAGGAAGCCTAATGAGTGAGCTGACAACCAAGAAATTTGATTGGTCACAGCCTATTCATGATCATGTGACTAATATGGCTAATCTGGCAACAAAGTTGAAAACAATGGGCATAAATGTGAGTGAATCCTTTTTGATTCAATTCATCATCAACTCACTGCCTCTTAAATTTGGCCAATTCCAAGTGAATTACAACACTATTAAAGAGAAATGGAACTTTTAAGAAATTAAAGCCACGTTCATTCAAGAAGAAAGGAGATTAAAGAAGATGAAGGATCACTCCATTCATCTTACTGTTCGTAATGATGCTAGTAGTAACAAGTCTAAACCATATAAGAAGAGTAAGAAGAAGGACAAAGCCTCTATGAAAGTCATTGGAGGTCAGATCCAAAAGGATCAGAAATACTTCTTCTGTAAAAAGATGGGTCACTTCAAGAAAGATTGTCCAAAAAGAAAGGCTTGGTTCGAAAAATAAGGTATGTACTGTATATCAGTATGTTTTGAATCAAATATAATTGAAGTACCCATTAATACTTGGTAGTTAGACTCTGGAGCTACTATTCATGTGTCACATATTATGCAGGGATTCCTTTCAATCCAGCCCATAACAGGAACTGAGAAGTTCCTTTATATAGGAAATAAAATGAAGGCATAAATAAAAGGAATTGGGATGCCTAGATTGATCTTGGACACTAGGTGTCACTTAGATCTAGGAAAGTGTCTTTATGTTCCTGAATATACTAGGAATTTAGTTTTTATTGCAAAGTTGGATGAAGTAGGATTTAACTTTAAGATTGGAAACAGTGCATTTTCACTATATAGACATTCGTACTATTATGGATCTGGTACTTTAGTTGATAATTTGTACTGTTTTAATCTTAATACTATGTATGTTGATTCCTTATTTCTTGTTGAGCATAGTATAGGTAACAAACATAATGCACATGATGATAGTTCTGCTTTCTTATGGCATCAAAAATTGGGTCATATATCCAAAGAAAGGATATTGAGGTTGGTGAAAGGTGATGTCCTGTCTCAATTGGATTTTACTGATTGGGACGTGTGTGTTGACTGTATAAAAGGGAAACAAACAAGACACACATCAAAAAACCCAGCCATGAGAAGTAATGAGCCTTTAGAATTGATACACACTGATATTTGTGGCCCCTTTGATATTCCAACATGGGGTGGTGAGAAATATTTCATCACATTTATAGATGACTACTCACGATATTGTTACTTATATCTACTGCATGAAAAGTCCCAGTCAGTAAACACCCTAGAGGTGTTTATTAATGAAGTGGAAAGGCAGTTAGATAGAAAAGTGAAAGTGATTAAGTCAGACAAGGGTGGTGAATATTATGAAAAACTCAATGAAAGTGAGCAATGTCTTGGTCCATTTGCAAAACTTCTTGAAAGTCGAGGCATATGTACACAGTATACAATGCCTGGTACACCACAATGAAATGGTGTAGCGGAAAGGCGGAATCGCACACTTATGGATATGGTTAGGAGCATGTTGAGTTACAGTGCTGTACCTTTATCCTTGTGGATGTATGCGTTAAAAACCGCTGTATATCTGCTGAACAGGGTTCTTAGTAAGGCTGTCCCTAAGACTCTTTACGAATTATGGACAAGTAGGAAACCCAGTTTAAGACACCTTCATGTTTGGGGTTGTTTAGCAGAAGTAAGGATATATAATCCACATGAAGGAAAGCTTGATGCAAGAACCATTAGTGGTCACTTCATTGGCTATCCTGAAAAGTCTAAAGGGTATAGGTTCTATTGTCCTAACCATAGTACTAGAATAATTGAGTCTGGTAATGCTCGGTTCATTGAAAATGGTCAGTTCAGTGGGAGTGGGGAATCACGAAAAGTGGATATTAGAGAATTACAAAATGAAAGATCCACAGTGAGTACTCCTACTCAAATTAGTATCCCCACACCTAGTGTTTCTACTTAAGTTGTTGTTCCTTTTGTTGCATCATAGTCACGTGACATGCAAGGACAACAAATTGATATTGGAAACACGCAAAGTGAACACATAAGAGATGAACCAAGTGACAATGTGCAAGTTACAAATGAACAAGTGATACCACAAGATATGGCATTATAAAGGTCTACAAGACAGAAAAGACCACCTGTATTGAATGATTATGTGGTTTACTCACTTGAACATGAATCAGAATTAAGCATTGATAAAGATCCAGTCTCATTTAAACAAGTTGTGGAATGTAATGATTCTGAAAAGTGGTTCAATGCCATGAAGGGAGAGATGAAATCGATGGATGTAAATCAAGTCTGGGAACTAGTAGAGTTGCCTGAAGGATCAAAACGAGTTGGCTGTAAGTGGGTCTTCAAGACCAAGCGAAACTCAAAAGGTAACATCGAAAGGTATAAGGCCAGACTTGTTGCCAAAGGTTACACTCAAAAGGATGGTGTTGACTATAAGGAGACTTTCTCTTTGGTCTCTAAGAAAGACTCTTTAAGAATTATTATGACTTTGGTGGCTCACAATGACCTAGAGCTCCACTAAATGGATGTAAAGACTGCCTTTTTAAATGATGACTTAGAAGAGGAAGTGTATATGGACCAACTTAAAGGTTTCATAACCACAGGGTAAGAAAATTTAGTGTGTAAATTAAAGAAATCGATATATGGATTGAAACAAGCCTCTCGACAATGGTATATTAAGTTCAATAATACCATTACGTCATATAGTTTTGTAGAGAACACCATTGATCGATGTATCTATATGAAGGTCAGTGGGAGCAAGTTCATTATATTGGTCCTATATGTCAATGACATTCTTTTGGCTGCTAATGACATAAGTTTGTTACATGATGTCAAGAAATTTCTCTTTAAAACTTTTGAAATGAAAGATATGAATGAGGCATCCTATGTGATAGGAATAAAGATATTCTATAATAGATCACAAGGATTGTTAGGATTGTCTCAGAAAGGCTATATCAATAAAGTATTAGAGAGATTTAGAATGGAAAATTGCTTTACAGGAAAAGTTCCAATTCAGAAAGGGGACAAGTTCAGTGAATTGTAATGTCCAAAGAATGATTTGGAATGAAAAATAATGGAATCCATTCCTTATGCATCGCTGGTTGGAAGTTTGATGTATGCTCAAACATGCACTCGGCCAGACATTAGTTTCGCTGTTGGAATGTTAGGCAAATATCAAAGTAATTCTGGAATAGATCATTAGAAAGCTGGAAAGAAAGTACTTAGGTACTTACAAGGCACCAAGGATTATATGCTTACTTATAAAAGATCAAGTCATCTTGAAGTAGTAGGCTACTCGGATTCAGATTATGCTGGATGTGTAAATTCGAGGAAATCTACATTTGGTTACATGTTTCTGCTGGCTAGAGAAGCAGTTTTATGGAAAAGTGGGAAGCAGTCTGTCATTGCTACTTCTGCTATGGAGGCTGAATTTGTAGCATGCTTTGAGGCTTCTGTTCATGCATTGTGGTTGCGGAATTTTATCTTAAGGCTTGATTTGGTCGATAATATAGAAAAGCTGTTAAGAATTTATTGTGATAATTCCACAGCTGTTTTCTTCTCTAAGAATGATAGGTGTTCTAAAGGTGCGAAACACATGGATTTGAAATACCTATCTGTTAAGGAAGAAGTACAAAACCAAAGAGTGTCCATTGAGCATATTGATACTGAATTGATGATAGCAGACCCATTAACTAAAGGTTTGCCACCGAAAACATTCACTGGACATGTTGAACAGATGGGCATTTTGGACAAGTCCTCATTCTCTTGAAAGTCAATATTTTATGATGTTCATATCATTGTAACACTTATGAATTCAATTAAGGTTATGGTTTTGTTTACGCTTGGTTATCTCCATTTAGTTGTATACAATTATAGTTTATGAGATAACTGGTAGCATATATGAAAATGACAATTTAAAGTTTTAATATTCCTCAATAAGGTTATTTGGGCTAATAACTCCCTATTTAAGGTAACGGTTACAGAAAAGAGGGTAACTCCTTATTTAAAGATAATGGTTACAGAAAAGAGGTTTAAAGATAACGGTTGTAGAGGAGTAACTCCTTATTTAAGGTAACAGTTACAGAAAAGAGGAGTAACTCCCTATTTAAGGTAACAGTTACAGAAAAGAGGAGTAACTCCCTATTTAAAGTAAAGGTTACAAAAAAGAAGAATAACTCCCTATTTAAGGTAACAGTTATAGGAAAAAAGGTAAACCTTTATCATTACGGACTTTTCCTCCTCTCCACCATCAAAGAGAAAACAAAAGTAAAGAAAGGAAGAGTAGGAGAAACAGAGAAAAGTTTTTTTTCAGGAACAAATCGAAAAAGGATTCTCATCTTCGCTACAGGACCTCAGCATCATGGACAACTGTATGTTGATTTCATTACGATTTATGTGCTAGTATTCGCATAAAGAAAAGATCCTGCATTATAGAAATAAAAATTTCATGAAAGAGAAATTCTAGAAAATTCCAACACATTTAGCTTTAAAGTAAATAGCTCAAATGCATACCATAAGGAAAAATTTTAATTATCTTCTTTTAAGCTTTCTTAATTACTTTTACCATATACTTTAACAACTTAAATTTTTAATTCTTTAAAAAATAAGTCAAGAAGCATATAGTAAAAAAAGGTTAAGTAATCATCATAATCACTTTGAAGATTAATGTTGCAAGCTACAACCCTTTAAATTATCCTTAACTTGATTGTTAAGAAAAATGCTTTAAAGGACTTTCTAATATTTCTAAGTTTTTCATAAAGCTCAACTTGCCCTTAAAAAACAATTTTCATTTGCTCATGAGCATCAAACATGCCCAAATTTCATAAATTAATCTAGTTAACATAACCACCTTCTAATGGCAAATTCAAGTGATCCGTAATCACTTAAGGGATATTTTCACTTTTTGTATGTACACATATGAAATAATCACCATGCAATTTTTGTTCACTTTTATATTTGTAAAGAAATACTTTATCATCTCAATGCAAAAAGCATATTTAAAAGTGATGAATCTAATCCACTTTTGAAATACAAATCCATCCAAGAAGCCATTAGTTTCAAACTCAGCACATTTCAAGTTCAATGGTATACAGGGATACATGGTCATTTTCTTAAATTTGTAAAAATCATATTCAACTTAAGAATTTTTAAAATAAAATCTATTGAACTTTGATGAATCATATAGTTAGGAAAAAGATTGACCTTGTGTGATTATCATTTGTGGTGTTGGATTTGGCGATGGAGTTGAGAGTAGTATTATTAGACATGATAAGGGCATTGAGGATGTCACCAACGAGGATGGTGTTACCCTTACACTCTTTGGTTTTTCATTTATTGTCCTTCTTGGCACAAGTTTAATCTTCTTGACCGGTAGTTGATTTTGCTCTCTTTTTTAAGACTCAACAAATGGAAAAGGAATATAAGTCAATAGTAACAAGGATTCAAATGGTGTTAGTGACAACAGGTACTTAATAATAACTCTCGACCTTAGTGTCAATGTTATTGACAACATGAAAAGAGAGGGGAAATTGTACTAGTGTTACATATCCTTGTGGAGATTAAAGTTATCTCTTTACATCAGACTTCACTTTCATCGATATAGATGTCAATTTTGGTATCATTATTGATGGGTTTGAAAGATTGATACTTTTGAAGATTAATAAGAATTTGAAGTCTTAAGTTTGAGTTTTGGAAAGGAAAAGGAAATTTTGAAAAGGAGATTTTTGGATCTAGAAAAAGAAAATTGAAAAGAGTAGTTTTTAAACCAATATTGGTCAACCATAGTAAACCATGGGTCAATCACTCACATTAATTGACCTATATTTTCGATCTGATTGACCGATTTCTCTTAGTTATATAAAAAAAAAAAATGATTTTCATTTTTTAAGCATAAAAACGTTCAAATCATCATACAATACAAATATCAAACTTGTAGATGCCATTAATTATGCTACAAAAACATATAAAACCACAACATTCATATAATTAAAAAATTAATCTAACTCAAATCATGTACAATCTCTCTCTAATAGTTATAAGTATATTCTTACTCAAACGTTTGATACAAATATCATCAAATTAATTTTCAATGTTTACAAATTTTAAGGACACACCTCTCTTGAAAATATAATTCCTAAATCATTAGTAGCAATTTGAAAATTTTCAGACTTATGGCTAAACCAATATTAGAGTAAAATGAACCAAATTGTTAATAATAGTTGTTAATTGGTTTGGTTAGTTTGGTAATTTGAGTCATAAATATTGACATTAAAATTTTTATTTGTAATTTTTATATTGTTAATTTATTCGATAACCAAAATTTTTTATATCTAAACATTAATTTTTTAGGTATTAAAAATAAAAAATAATAATTTTAAAAAGAATAAAAGATAAGGAATTAAAAATATAACAAGAAAAACTATATGAACAATATCTATATTTATGTGTTAGTTGTAAAAGGACTATATACTATAAGGATTGTCTGAGTTTTTTTGTTTTTGTAATTTATTTTTTATAAAATAATTTTTTATATTTTATTATTATAAATCGCTCATTTTGGCTATGATGATTTGTAAACTTTTAAAATTGTAATTAATCACTTGAATGTTGTTGACTTAAATAAAAAATTATATCTAAGTTATTCTAAATAATTTTAATCAGATTAATCAAGTTAAACGGATTAGATAATTTGATGAACGCTTTCGGTGCCTGTGACACAATACAAATGGTAACCGTACCAAAAACTGACAAAACAGCTTATTTTCCGACTGCACTGGACAATACTTCCTTCTGCCTTCTAATGAGAGGGGAAGGTGACCCTGCACACCGTTCTAGAGGAAATTTCCGTTTTCAAGGAAGGCCATTCCATGGGGCTCTTTCACATACAGTGTGTTTGTTTCGCGTGAATGAAAAAAAGAAAAGTTACTGATAAAAAAAAAAAAGAAAAGAAAACACAATTTTTATTTGGAATGTGGCAATAAATTGTGTGCTCAATTTTCAAATGTAATAAGCTACATCCTAATATTTAATCTCGATAACAAATAACACTTTTAAATGTATGAGATGATTATAAAAATACCATCATAATTAACTCAAATTGACCAAAATGACTTTCATCCATAAACAGATAAAAAAAAAAATTATATCTTGGAAGATGCTCTTATGTTCCTGGCTGTCAATCTTAGGCGAGGCACTCTCAATGTAAACTAGTGAATATGGAAACCAGGGGTTGCAATAGGATAATCGCAAAAAGGAATTCAAAGATCTCATTCAAAATTAATTGAAGAGCACCATCATCTCAAGTCATTTGAGATATCAATTTTATCTAAATACAGAAGCATGTTAAGTTGTTGAATTTTGTTATTTTATTAGATTTTAATTAGTTGAAATTGAGATAGATAGCAAACGTAAATACAAGGGTCCCTACTAGAATTGGACAGCCCTCTTTCCATTAGTGAAAAATTCTTTTCTAACAGTTGCAGAAGAAGCAAAATTGCCCGAAGAACTGAAACGTCTAATCGAGGACAGAATTGGTGGGATCCTGGAGACAAAAATCAAAAGGGATCAGCATTGATATTGATGAATAGGAGGGAACCTTCAAATATGGACTATTTATTTATTGCAAAACAGGGACAGAATCTATCGCATGTGCTTCCTTAGAGGCAATGTTTCACTGCCGACACACATTTAATGTCATATGGCCCAACCAGAAAAATAAATAAAAAAAAAAAATCAATTATTTGAAAACAAAGTTTCCGTCCACAGCTGTCATTGGTTTCTCGACATATCCAAGGACGCTGACCAAGAATACAAAAAAAAGATCAAAAATACTGCCTGACTACCTGGATTTTGGTTGTAAATTTGAAAACCCAGAACCCTTTTTCCTAAGATTGACATGGAAGATTTTGAAAACCCATTAGGGTTTGCTGGTTTGCCTTGCTAGTTTGCCGGGTTTTCACTAAGGCTGCTTAAGAATTTTTCTGGTGCGGCATCCGATGAGAGACAAATAACTAAGGGTATAAATATGTCATATATAACTATATATATATATATATATATATATAGTTATTGTTGACTTAACTTCATTAGTCGAGAAGGTGTGATTAGTTACTCGTAAAGAAAGGGAGTGCGTCAAGGTGAAAGTATGATTCGGGTGAGGTGTATGTCAAGCCAAAAATAATAAATAATAAATAATAAATATATATATATATATAAAAACCTGTATGTCAGCCCTTAACAGATTTCTTTTAACTTTTCCAAAAGAACCTGGAAGCTAGAAATTGATTGGAGCGAGGAACAATGAACTTTGCTTTTCAAACTAGTTTGAACTTTTTGGGCTGGAGGGAACATACTTCAACTTTCCAGTAAGCCTCTTTTTGGCCGCGACAGGTCAACAAAATTGCCTTTTCAGCCAAACTTTATAAGCAGTTGCACTGCATACGCAACTAGCTTTGTGTGGCCTAGGGTGCTTTCCATGCAAATCTCACACCCCCATTACAATAATAAAATATTAATGCTAAATTAAAATATATTTGATTGGAAATGTGATTTTGATTTTTTTTTTTTTTTTTAGTGTTGTCTCTGCAAATGGGTGATGTCTAACCTTTGATTTTTATTTTTATTTTTTAACCCCACTTCTTAACATTTTAGATTTTACAGAATAAGCTGGCCAGCAGATCATGGTCAATTGCAAAGCTAGATCAAATTTGGAGACCAGTTAGTTTTTACACAGTGAACCAACGTATTACCAAAATGGAACCAAAACTGCTGCTCTACAATTCGCCTGGCCTTGAAAATGTTCTCTACGAGCTGCATACAACCGGTTCACAAGGTGCCTTGGCTTCAATTATAACCCGAGCTCCTGAAGCAAGCCTGTTGGGACGACAATAGGCTAATTTCAATTGCTTTGAGCAGAAAAATTTATTACATTCGGAATAAAATTTGAGTAAAATCAGTTAGAATAGGTGGGAGGACTTAACTTTCTTCAATTTTGATCACCTTCTCGCCCTCATTCTCTTCCCTGGAGAAATCAAGTTTTCTTGACTGTTTTTTACTTGGCTCTGTGATTCTTTTGCTGCTACTGTTGGAAGCACCACTGCATATGGAATAAGAACCATCGCCCCCGTCAGAAGAGTTCCGAGGATTATCAGACATAGGTGACCGTGTTGATTCACTTCGTGGTTGTCTGCTAATCGAGGCCTTTATCTTCCGTGGAATGCATTTTGAAGTTCCAAAGGTTGACTCATCATTGTCCTCAGCTGTATCCAATTCCTTGCTTGTCCTGCAATTCATTTATTTCATGATCAATGGCAAAGTATGAAAATCCACTTAAGGATATGATGGGATCTTAAGTCCATATGCTCCAAATTATGGAAACAGAAATTTCCCCATCATAAAGGTAACAGACAATCAATGACACCTAAAATTGCACCAAAGTTTGGCTGCGCACCTAACAAAGATTCCAATCCGACAAAATAGAGATACCCTTGCAGTGACTCAATTTGCAACAATGATCCCGCTGTTATGCAGAACATGTTTAATCTATAAATTCATTGAGCCTTTGGATACCTACTAAATCAGCACCTTTAACATACAAAATGGACTAAAGAAACAGTTCATTCTCACGCAAGAACAAGCTTTTTTGGCTCCAAAAGAAATATCAAAAGATTTTTAGTAGATGGTGAAACCCGATAGCAAGTGAAAACTTCTGCTTTTTACTTTTTAAAATGTATGTGTGGTAGAGTGACATATAAGATCTTCTCTAAACTCTAGACAACATTCTGATGCTAGATAGAATGGTGCAGATGTCCTTTCAAGCATCTAAAGAAGCCTCACAAGCCACATAGAGCCAGGTAATGTCTTCACAACTTCAAAAAATATCTCCAATGCATGTTTTAACAAACTACAAAGAAGAAGAAACCAAGAAAATATAAGTGACATGCAAGCTTCCTTTTGTAAAGCCATGACTAAGCATTTCAAACGTTCCAACTGAACCAATAATCAAACTCAAATTACCTCACAAACTTGATTCTTATGCAATGCCACATGCATAGTCCACAAGTCATATAACTAATTTTGTTAGGATGTCCAATGAAGCATTCATTACAATCTACATGTCAATTTTCGCATATGTGAACTACTAACTGCAGTTTCTAAGGTGTGTCAAATCAATTTTTCATCTTCTGATGTGCAAACCAGGTAAAGCACACTAGCAGTCGCAGAATATTCCCAATGCTACAGGACTATAAAACTGTACCAACTTGCAGCATTATGTCATAAAAGAGATGTAAAGGCAATCAAAAACAGAAAATATTGTCTCAATATATCCAAATTGAAGATTCAGAGAATAGAGTTTATGCCACGATTAACCTGACTGCATTGTAGGATGAAGAACGTTTCAGAGACATAAGTCCATTTCCTTCTTCTTTGAGCAATTTTGTCTCAATTAAGCTCCCACTAAAATATTCTTTATCGTCTAACCTCACACTCATTACCCTAGGATTGTCAGAGAGACAGTCCAGCTCTCCCAGCATCATTGAAGTAGAGAACAAAGGGGGTTGAAATTTTGAATGGGTAATACTTGGCTTATACGTTGGAATGAGTCGAAAACTGTGATCTTTTACTGAAATTGAGCCACACGAGATCAATTGCATCAACAGATTGGCAGCCTTCAGCCTCAAGTTAGGTGGCATCCGAATTTCTTCCTCTTGAAGGATCCTGAAACTATTAATTTTGTTAACATCAGCTCTAATCAATGACTCCAAAGTTTCAGTCTTTCCACCAGATGAGGACGCACTAGAGGTAGATGAAGGTGGAGAAAGCGAATTCTCACTTATCACAGAGTTTTCTTTTGCACGAGGAACCTGGCTTTCACAATCGGGTCCACATTCTAATAAGCAATCATCAGTAGAAACACCCCGTGTACAAGTTTCTTGCAATCTAGGCCTGCTTGCAGTTTCCTCTGTCTGCGTAGAAGCATGTGCTAACCCATCACTCTTATAGACCTTGTACTCCGTCATACTAAGAGAACCATTCCACGAGGAACTCTTCCTGTCACCAGACTCTGGAGACAAAGACGCAGGCACACCACACGACCCAGGACGTTGAGCAGGAGGGGAGAGTTCATCTTCCTGAGTACGCTTTGTCCCATTCAAGCTGGACGAAGATGAAGATTCGTCTTGATGAATTCCAGAGGGCACTTGTTCTGGAAATTGCTTCAGGTTTTGCATCTTTAACGTTCCCATGGAAGCAAAACAATCTGTCAAGACACAATTTACCATTATTAAGCTCTCAAAAATCTTGTTCCAATCTTTTTCCTAGTTATTCTCGTTAGATAAACAATCATAGAGCAAAATAATATGAAGCAGAGATTCATGCAAATAAACTGATGATAATAAGCATACCAGAATTGGATTCCTGGAAGAGTTCGGAACCTTTGAGAACGTATTCGTTTCCATTAGCAGGAAGAATGCGGTCGTCCTCGCAGAGGTCGTGCCAAACAAATCCATTCTTGTAGCTTCTGCAAAGAAACATATACATTTTTTCAACTAAAAAAAAAACACTAAAGAAAAAGAAACTAATAATAATAATAATAATAATAGAAAGATCAAGAACGATCACCTCACCTCTTGCAAGACCAGGAATACATGGAAGCCATGCCTCTGCCTCTCAAAACATTAAGCCTCTCAATCACATCTGCGCATACAAATTTTTTTTTTCTTCTTCATTTCAGAATTCAAAACAAAAATTAAGAAACAAAAAAAAGTAAAAAAACAAAAAACGCTTTTCTTAAATACGCGAGAGAGAGAGAGGAAATGAAAGAAAACCTCGCAAGTAGAGGGCGTCAGGGGAAGAGAGAGGAACTTCAATGAAGTGAGGGTGCTCGAGCTGGCGGTTCCGACAGAGATAGTAAACCACCGGAACCTTCCGATTCCGACTCTGCTGTTGATACTTTGGCGATCTCTCCCTCCACACTTTGGCTCTCTCCGGACTCACTTGCCTGTCGTTGTACTTCCTCATCCTCGCCGCCTCCATTTCCCGCATAAAAAACGATAGCCCTAACCGACGACGCCGTTTCTATGAGAGCCGCCGGCGTCGAGGGTGACCAACCTTAATCTCTGGCACCGTTTGATGGACGGATGGATTGGTGTTTCAGGCGCTTCGATGTGAGAGCTGTTTGTGCGTGTGTGTGTGTGCGCGCGCGCTCCCCTTTTGTCCGGTCTTCCTTTTTCGGATTCTCGCTTTAATTTTTGTATTTTTCTTTTTTTAATTAATTATTTTAAACTTCTAGAGGGTCTTTTTTATTATATTATAATTGGATCTTGTTTTCTGGTCGTGGGTGGCAGGTGGTGGGGCCCCTTCTTGATATTTGGCAAACCTCCCCTCCCGGGGAAGCAGCAAATCTTAATAAAATTATAACACTGCGCTTTTGTCGGCATCCCCGTTTGTTTTCTCCGACATCAATTCCAAAATGATTAATAATTGTCATTAGTTAATTAATTTTAATTATTATATATCAAATTTAAAATTTAGCAATATGTCAAGTATAAATTCTTTTAATTCTTTAAAAATTAGAGAAAACATTATAAAAGAATTCAACTCTAAATTAATTTACGTAAAGATATATTGAATTATTATTAAATTCTTACTCTAAATGAAATTCAGCTGAATTATTTATTTATGAACTACTTATTGCACGTAAATTGCAAAGGTTAAGTAAGTAAATTTTCTTGAATTAGAGTGCAATTAAGACTTTAAGTTAATGGAGGTAAATTAAATTTTTAGATATTTAAATTTAATTTGTTGAAAAATGAGTTTAAAAATAAAATTTAGCGTTAATATCGAATTAGTAACAAGCTGAATGTGAGTAAATATTCAAATTTAAGAAATTTTATATTCTTACAATATTTTCAGATCTGTTATTTTAAAAATATTTAATAATTAATTATTAATTATTTTTTTTTGTAAAAAATTTTTAAAAAAATTCCCTATCCAAAAGTTCCCTAGCCTCTCTTATATGGTTGTGCTCATTAAATATCATGGCCATTCGTTCTATCCGTCCGTAGCCACTGCTTGCAGAGCCGTGCCAGGTGAGGGCAACCATTGATGGGGTCCTGCAGGGTGGCACGTGCTGTTTAACTTTCCGGACGCTGACTGCTCTTAAGGCAGCACATCATCTCGTATAAATTTATATTCTGATATTTAGATGGCATAACTTATTTACTCTAAGCCGATTTTAAGCCCACAAGTAAGATATACATTTTTTTTAATAATAATAATAATAATATTATTATTAATACATATCAGAATTCCTCTGATTTTATTTTCTTTTTTTTTTTACTAAAGAAAAACATAAGGTTAGATGGTATAACTTATGTGACAAATGGAATTAATAAATTGTTATTTTTTAAAAAATCAGGATATATTTGTTACAATGTTTGAAATTCTAAATTTTATTTATATATTAACTCATTTTAATTATACAACATTTTAGAAAACGTTATTTGATGTTCTTACTTCAGCACTTATCTACAAAGCATTCAAAAATTAGGAATTTCAAAAAAATATTAAAAATAATCATGATGGGTTCAAAAATTACTCCCTTAACGATGAGTCCAAAAAATATTAAAAATAATCATGATGAATCCAAAAATTACTCCCTTACTTGTTTTTGGACTTCTAAAAAACTTTGTGGAATATAAAAAATAATTATGATTAATCATTCAAATTGAATTTGGCAATTTCAAAATAAAATAAAAATTTCCAAAACAATTATGTAATTTTTTTGCTTTTTTATTAATATATAAATGAACTTATAATTTTTTACTTTTTATAATTGTCATTATCACTGTTGTACTACATAATTAAAATGGTGATAATTTTATATATTAAGATATTAATTGAATAAAAGTAAATATTATGGACTTAGTTGCATCAAATATATTCTTTAGGGGTGGATTTTAAGAGAGTCATCTAATATTATTCAATGTGATCAAATTAAATAAAATTAAAGGTAAGCACTTTAATTACAATAAATTGAAGTTTAGTGAAAAAAATAAAATAAATGATAAATTGAATGATAATTTACTTGTGTAAAAGCACTATAATGATGTAATTGAAACAAACAAAAAAGTTGAATGATAAAATAAGAACAACATTATTTACCATAGGTTAAAGTCATTACGGATCCTTTAACTTATTAAAAATTTCTATTTGAGTCCCTAAATTTAAATTTTCTCTTTTTCATCTTCTTTAATTTTAATTTTTTGTTAATTATGGTAGGGTTAGCTCAATGTTACTAACTACCTTTCATGAATAATGAAATTTAAGGATATTTTTTTCCAAATGCGATCCAATTACTTTTGTAAACCAGTATAAAGTAAGTGAATTGATATATATCAATGTTTATATCAAATTGATTCTACAAAAGCATTACCTTTAATGAAACCAAAAATTAGAAAAAGAAGTTTGAATATTTGTGAAGGTTGTTGTCCTAAAAAAATTGATCATTTATGAAGTTAGAATAATTGTAAAGGTTTATATTGAATTAATCATTGTCCTTTTCTTCTTTAATTAAATCCTTAACTTTAACAAGCTATACATAGACATCCCTTTCACTTTAAAGTTATATGGATGTTTTATTTAAAGTTTCAACAATTAGATAATGATCATTAGCAAAGGTCTTTTAATTATGTTTTTAATAATATTGTAAGGTTCTAAGAGGTGATTTGTAATTATAATAAAAATACAATTGACAACATCTTTTTTTAGAAGAGAAAAAATTCTTAATAGGTTTTAAGGAATATAAAATTAACTTTACATTCATGATTTTTTTAGATTCCATGATTGGGAATCAAAGTTGATATCTCAATATAATTAAGTATTAGACTAAGAAGAACTATTTTGATTTTAAAAGTCCAAAAAAATTTTATTAAGGTATTCCAATATCAAATTCTTCCATTCCTCTACACATAAAAAGAGAAGGCAAAATCAAATTATTGCCTTAAAGAATGATGATGGTGAGCAGATAGATAATTAATAGTATGTGTAGTGCATGGGGAAAGCCTTTCATATGGATCTTTGTTCGAGTCTAGCTCTATGGAGTCCATCTCCTACACTTTTAACGTGGCTCCATTTACATTCCCTTTATTTTAATTATTTAGGGGCATTACTAAATGGGAAGGAAATCATTGAAGCTTTTAAATATATAAAGGCCTATAAAGCTTTAGGTCTTAATGGTTTTTCAAGTCATCTATTTCAATGATATAGGCATATTATTAGTAAATTCATAATTAATCTTGTGCAAAATTTTATTTTAACAAGTTATGTTCCAAATAACAATAATAAGACATTATTAGTCCATATCCCAAAGATAAATTATCATGAATATATAAGCCATTTCACACATATATCATGATATCATATGGTTTATAAGCTCACTAAAAAGGTCATTATGCAATAACTTTGACCCTTGATGAATTCTTTTATGGCCTGAAAATTTACCTTAAAAGGGTATATGATAAAATGGATTAAAGGTTTCATAATGAGACTTTAAATTCACTCTAGTTATTACCTATTATTATGTATTTAATTATGAATTGTGTAACAACCACTAAATTTTTAGTCTTATGGAATATAAAGTAAACAAAAAAAATTTAATTCTTTATATGGCTTATGGTAAAATGATCTTATGTTTTTATACTTGTTTATGCTTTGTATGGAGCATTTTTCTCGTTTAAGTGAAAATGGGATAAATGTTAAAAGATGGAAGTCCTTGCATATTTCTCGTCAGGGACTTTCGATCTTTCATCTTTTCTTTGTAAATAACTTTATTTTGTTTAGAGCAGCTTTAAAGTCTATGGTAAAGGTGATTATAAACACATTTTATATCTTTTATGTTGTTTTAAGACTAAAAATTAATAAAACAAAGTCAAAGGTTTTCGTTTCTTCAAATGAGAATAATTATTTAGCCACCTCTATCCCTTTATTTTATGAAATCTTATATTGTTCATAACCTTGAGAAGTATTTAGTGGTCTTATTCTTTTATAATTAAAGATGACCAAAAGTTTTTCTTGAGATTGTCATAAAGGTTAGCTTAAAGCTCAATAGTTGAAAAGCCAGTTCTTTATTACTTTAGAGGAGGATGACTTTAGTTCAATCTATGATGCAAATCATACTCTATTATATTATGCATATTATTCTCTTACCAATTTCTATATGTAAGGTTCTTGATAAATGAAACAAGCATTTTTTTTGTAAAGCCATTTGAAAGAAAAAAACAAGGTCAATTTAGTTAAATAGAAAAAAGTTTGTAAAATAAGATAAATTAAGGGATTAGGATTGATAAAGGCTTAGGATATGAATATAATGTTATTATCGAAGTTTAATTGGAATTTCTTTTTGGCTTATATAAACTAAAGATAATAATTATGCATCATAAATAGTTTAGACATCATGATTTTTTATAATTTCACATTAAATTATTTTTTCTTTTACTTAGTTTAGTGTTTTATGGGGTAAAAACTTATTCTTAAGGAAACTCTATTAGAGTATGTGAAGTTCTCGACTTCACCCTAGGATCTACTAGTTTGTGATACTGAGAAGGGAGGTGAATCAGTATCACCACAATTCACAATTCGCAGGTAAGTGAACAACTTCAACCTCTTCTTAAAAGCGAACTCTTTCTCAGACTCGACTAAGGTAGATCTATTGCTACTTACTAATCACAATAGTCCCCAAAGTCACCTTTCAGACACCTTGCTTAATAGACAATTCGGATGTTCTTGTTTAGGTCTTCGTTAGGTTATGAGTTGGCTGATACTTTAGCTGCATTCACAACTCAATTCAAAACACAGAACATAAAGCAAATTAAGGACACACGAGATTTACATGGTTCCGTCAACGTAGCGTACATCCATGGTGGTAAGGACTCTCCCTTATCGAGACTATCTACTATACTTGAGAATTCCAGTTACAATGGATGCCTTAATCCTCTGCTCCTTTCACTATTATAATTACTAAGTAAGTACAATACAAAGAGTGTCACTTACTGTGTCTACCCTTCTTCTAACCTCTGTTGAATTGAAAGGTTGCTCTACTGCCGCTTAGAAGTTCACCGTAACGCTCTCTAACCTCTTTTGAAAAAATCTGGAAATATGTTGAGTTCTTTTAATGCTTCGTTGAATTCCTTCTTTACGTTGTTTCACATTGCTCCTGCTTTCACTGTCTCATGGTCTCACCTGTCTCCTGGTTCCACGGTCTTACTGTTTCACGGCCTGCCCTCACCTGTCCGTTTCTGGTTTTCTTTCGATTGGTGGTCTGTTTTTCTTTGTCCACCCTTATTCTGCCGTCAACTCTTTCTTTTTTCGTCTCTGGTTTTCTCTCTTTCAGCCGATTTTCTCTCCTTTGCCATGTCATCCGTTTGTCTCACGCCGTCGCAGATCTGCTGTCTGCTCTTCCGGTGGTGTCTCTCTCTTCGTCTATTTCACGGTTCTCTACTTGTCGTGTTGTTCGTTTGTCTCATGTCGTTACAGATCTGCTGTCTGCTCTTTCGGTGGTGTCTCTCTCTTCATCCGTCTCTCTCTCTCTCGATTCTGCCGGTGGTATCCCTTTTGGCCATATATGCTTTCCCTATTTGGCCGTCGGGTTTTTCCTCTCCTTCGCTGTCCACTTTGATTTTGCCATATATGATTTTTCTCTCTCTTCCAATAGCTTTGATGTTTTGCTCTTCCGGTCTTCCGTCCAGCCCCCTTCAGCCGTCTCGTATTTTCTCTCTTTTTCTCCTGTTTTATCGACAGTGGTCTTAGTTGGCCGAATAAGATTTTGCTGTTTCGCTCTTTCGGTCTGCCATCCAGTCGTCCAGCCCCTTTTAACCGTTTCTCTATTTTTGCTGACCGTTTGTTTTGGCCGTTGGGTTTCTCTCTCAATTTTTCGACCTCTGTTCTTCGTTCAACCCCCCTTTGACTGTCTTTTCTTTCTCTCTCTCTCGACGGTATATTTTTCTTGTCCACCAAAATTGTCTTCCAATTTAGGGCTTACTTGCGGTGAATTTACTGCCTTGCCCTTCCATGTGGCTTTTACGTTGTTACCTCTCCATGTGACTTTTACCTTCTTGCCCTTTCATGTGGCTTTACTTTCTTGCACACTTAAACCTGGTTGACAACAATTACAACCCATGCAAGGCTGTGGGAACAATAATCTCCCCCTTTGTAATTATTGGTAACACTCATAACAAAAGCCACTATGCAGTAGTTTCATCTCTCCCTAAATATGCACTCCTCCTTTCTTAACAGCTCCCCCTATACTATTGCTTCTCTCCTCCTTTGCCAACCAATTACAAATCTGAAAAACTCACAAAGTAGAGATGGAGGATTCACCTAAACTTCAGGCTTGAGGAGGCATTTGCACAAATAAACTCAATCTGTGTTTTTCAAACAGCTCTGTGAACAGAAGTTTAGTTAGAATATCTGAAATTTGATCTTTAGTGCCAACATACTCTAACTGAATTGTACCCTGTTCCACTTGATCTTTGATGAAGTGATACCGGATATCAATATGCTTACTCCTCGAATGTTGAACCAGATTCTTGCTGAGATCAATAGCACTTTGATTATCATAAAGTACACTCACTAGTAACTTCACTTTAACACCCAAGTCTGCCAATTATCTTAACATCCATATCACCTGTGCACATGCTACACAAGCAGCCATATTCCAGTGTTCCTTTGAGGTACCTTAGGATTCTTTTCACTACCAACACATGAGACTCCTTAGGATCAGCTTGGAATTTGCTGGCAGCGCACACAGCTTGCATAAGATTAGGCCTTGATACTGTAAGGTACAGAAGGCTCCCTATCATCTTCCTGTACTCTGTAGGACTTGTACTCCTTCCCTCCTGATCTTTTGTTAACTTGCAACCTATTATCATAGGGGTACTAACAGGTTTGCTCTCTTCCATGCCAAACCTTTTCAGCATCTCTTTGGCATCTTTCGTCTGAGAAATAAAGATACCTTTTTCACACTGCTTTATTTGTAATCCAAAAAAGTACGTCATTTCTCCAATCAATGACATCTCAAATTCCTCACTCATCTTTTGTGCAAAATCTTGGCATAGCTCAGAGTGATCCCTTCCAAAGATGATGTCATCTACATATACTATGGTTATTAGCTGGCCTTTCTCTGAGTTGAACACATATAGGTTATTATCAACCGTTCCTCTTCTGAAGTTCAACCTTCTCAAGTATGCATCCAGCCTACTATACCATGCTCTTGGAGCTTGCTTAAGACCATACAAGGCTTTCTTCAACTTGCACACATGTGTCTCATCCTCACTGATTTGTACTCCATCGGGTTGTTCAATATACACTTCTTCTTTTAGGAGCCTATTCAGAAAGGCAGATTTCACATCCATCTAATAAACTTTATACCTCTTATGTGCTGCCAAAGTTAAGAACATTTTAATAATTTCTAACCTTGCTACTAGTGCAAAAGTTTCATCAACATCTACCCCTTCTATCTGAGTGTAGCCTTTGCAAACCAGTATGGCCTTGTTCCTCACCACCTTGCCATCTTCATTGTGTTTATTCCTAAACACCCATTTTGTTCCTATGACATTCTTATTAGTGGATCTTGGAACCAACTCTCATGTATCATTCTTCTTAATTTGATTGAGCTCCTCATTGATAGCTTTGACCTAGGCTTTGTCTTGAATAGCCTCTTCAACAGATTTAGGTTCAACTTGTAAGAGTAAAGCAGTAGCTCCCACAATTCTTCTTCTTGTTGTAACTCTTGTTGATGGGTCACCTATGATCTGATCTCCTTGATGAGCACTGGTCCATATTTTCTTTTTCCTTCTTCCTTGCACCGTCTTAGTTGCAAGAGGATCACTTTCTTCATCATTAGACTCACTCTTCTCCGAGTTTGAACTTATGTCTTGTTCCTTTTCTTCAAGTTGGTCAGATTCTTCATCTACATTCTCAGCTTCTCCATTCTGCATTATTTTCCAGTTCTCATTTATTCTCACATCACTGGAAGTGATTACTTTTTCCAGCTTATATAGGAAAACTCTGTAACCTTTTGTCTTTGCTGAGTATCCCACAAAGATGCCTTCATCAGACCTAGCGTTGAATTTTCCCAAGTTTTACTCTTTGTTCTTCACAAAACATGGGCTGCCAAAGACTCTGAGATATTTAGCTGTTGTCTTCTTCCCACTCCATAGCTCATATGGAGTCTTATCAGTATTGGACCTTAGTAAAACTCTGTTCAATAAGTGCACAACTGTAAATGTTGCTTCTATCCAAAACCTTGTGTGAAGCTTGGATTCCAGCAGTAGAGTTCTTGTCATATCAACCACAGCTCTATTTTTCCTCTCTACCACCCCGTTCTGTTGAAGTGTTCTTGCTGCTGCCATCTAATGGTGAATACCATGCTTCTCAAGGTAATCTTCAAAAGCTTCATTTGTAAATTCAGTGCCTTGATCTAACCTCAATACTTTGATCTTCCTTCCATTCTCATTTTTAGTCAATCTTCTATATCTCTTGAAGCAATTCAGAACTTCTGACTTGTGTTTGAGGTACATGATGCAGGTCCTTCTGGAATAATTATCAACAAACAAGATGAAGTACCTCTCACCATTCAACCCTTTTGTCCTCATCGGTCCACACAAATCAGTATGCACAATGTCAAGCACTGCTTCAAAATTGAACTCTTTGGTCTTATACTGCTTTCTGGCATATTTTCCTTTAAAGCATGCTGAGCAAACATACTCTCTCTCTCTCTCCTGAGGTCGGGAATGTCTCTGATTGCATGAGTAGTGGTCAGCTTCCTTATATTTTTTTGTGATAAATGTCTCAGCCTCCTATGCCAGAGTTGATTTTTTTCTTCTTTGATGAGTAAACAGCTGCTTGTTTTGTCCTCATTAATCACATACAAATTTCTAGCTGTTCTCTTCCCGGCTACAACAGTATTACCTTCTTTACTCTTTACTTGGCAACCTGTTTTGGTGAATATCACTTTATGGTCGTCGTTGCATAGTTGGCTGACAAATGCTAGATTATATCTGAGTCCTTTAACATGCAAAACATCTTTCAACTTTCCTTTTCCAATATTCACTAACCTTTGACCACTAATGTTGAGTAAATCATCATTGTCAAACTTGACTCTGCCTTCTCTTGATTTGTTTAGTTTTGATAATTACTCTTGTCTCCCGTTATGTGCGAAGTGCATCCACTATCAAAGATCAACTGCTTATTTTTGCAATCAGCCTTTAGTGCAATTTCAGCTATATTAGTCACCTCCCTTTTTGCTCTATATTCCTTCTTTTGAATTGGCTGGAAGATAACTTTCTCCTTTTTCTCAACTTTGACTGCACCGCTTGTTTTCACTGTGCCATTGAGTGTCTTCTCTTACTTAGGGAGAAGTGTCATGCATCTCTTGGAATTATGACCATCATGCCCACACCTTTCACATTGTTCCAAGTCTGCTAATATAGCAAATTTGTTCTTTGAAACCACTGGTTTGGGCTTCCACCAACAATCCTTGTCAGCGTGTCCTTGCCTTTTACAGTATATGCAAGAACTCATGATAGGTGTTCTATTCTGAATTCTGTATTGTCTCCCTTTGTATGCAGCATCGTATCTTCTTAAGTTGGAGACATATATACTGGCCTTCTCCACCAGCTATTACTTGCTTTATGACCCCAAACTCCACAATAAAGACAGTGACCTTGAAACTACCTCTTCTTGGGTCTACTCACAGCTTGTTTTCTTCTATTCATTACTTGCTGTGTAGGCAAAGTTGTTGGCTTCTTTGCTTGTGTGACTTTTATTTCAGTCACCTTCTTCTCCTTCTTCTGTTCAGTCGTAGCCCTCTACTGGCTAACTTTCTTTTCTTCCTTCTTGTTTGCCATCCTAGGTTGCTTCTTCAGATCTTCTTTATTCTCAGCTATCTTCTTCTGAGTCACAACCTTCTCTTTCAACTTCTGTGGCACATTCTTATTTTCTTTAGCCAATGTAGCCTCAGATTGCTACACTTTCTTTACATTCTTTTCTCCTTTTGCAGAACTTGTTTCTCCTATGATTTCAAGCTTCTACAAGTTCTCTTTACTACTTTTGAGTTGTTGTTGAAGTCTTAGCAACTCTTTCTCCATTTCTTCAATTTTTGAAGCCCTTGAGCCAAGTTCTATTGTAAGATCTTCACATATTTTGATTTGTTCCTCAAATCTTCTCTTCAAGTCAATATGCTCAGCCCTTATTTCATCATTTTGACTTTCAGCTTCCTCAGACTTTGCTTCAACTTGTTTTATATGGGCCTCCAACCTTCTTATGGTTCTGCCTCTTCTGATTATCTCCTTTGAAACTGCTTCCAGCTCAGCTTCAAGATCTGGCTCTTCTTCATCAACCTCTTCTTCCTCTTTAGAAGTTGAACTACCACTTTGAGCTGATGCCATAAAGGCTTGCTCATCTGATGATTCTTTATCTTCCTCCTCATCAGCTTCTTTTGTCTAACTCGCATAACTCTTGAATGAGCCTCTCTTCTTCCTCTGTGGGTTGACAATCTTCTTATTGGACTTCTTTGATTTGAATGATGATCTTCTTCATCTTAAATTTTGCTCATTATCACCATCCTTATCTTCATCATCGAGTTTCACTTTGCACTAAGAAGCAAAGTGTCTAGTCTGCCCACAATGATAACATCTCAAGGACAACTGTCCTTTTCCCTTCTTAGACCCCTTTTTGAACTTCCTTGTGAAGAATGCTAACACTTCACCTTCACTTTCTTCCTCATCATCATCATCATCCTCATTGGATGATTCTTCCTCTTCTTTTATCTTCAAGTATTTCATAGTTTTGAAAGCTGCCTCTTTTGATACCTTCGACGTTGAGGAGCTCTCCGTTGACTTTATCCTCATCTCATATGCAATGAGATTGCACTGGAGATCATGCAGAGACATAAAATTGAGATCTCTACTTTCCTCTATAGCTGCTACCTTTGAGGCAAACCTCTCAAGCAGAATTCTCAAAATTTTCTTCACAATAAATGAGTCCTTCTTATTCTTTCCATGACTTTTTAGATCGTTTACAGCATCAATAACTCTGGTGAAGAACTTCTGGACTATCTCATTTTTTTGCATTCTGAGAGATTCATATCTCTCCTTGAAAACTTAAAACTTGGCCTCCTTCATTCTGCCATCACCTTCATAGACCTTCTGCAACCTATCCCATATCTCTTTAGTAGACTTGCAATCCATAACTTTAGCATACTCAGCATCTATCAATGCTGAAATGATGACATTTGAGGTCTTCCCATTTATCTCAAACTGCCTTAATTCCTCTGGGGTTGGGTCTTTACCTTCTTTTGGAGCCACAAAACCCTCATCTACGGATTTCACCACGTTCATGCCCATGGTTGCAAATACCACTTGCATTCTTGCTCTCCATATATGATAGTTGGTTCCATTGAAAATTGGAACCTTCTTGCTGTAAGTAGTGCTAGTGTTGGTATCGACTTCCATTTCTTAGTATGCTGAACAAGTCAAACTTCTAGATCCCTTCAAACTAGTACACCAAGTTGTGCTTTGATACCAATTGAAATTCCCGACTTCTCCCTATAATCTACTAGTTTATGATACTGAGAGGAGGGTGAATCAATATCACCACAATTCGCAATTCGCAGGTAAGTCAACAACTTCAACCTCTTCTTAAAAGTGAACTCTTTCTCAAACTCGACTAAGGTAGATCTATTGCTACCTACTAATCACAATAGTCCCCAAAGTCACCTTTCAGACACCTTGCCTAATAGACAATTCGGATGTTCTTGTTTAAGTCTTCATTAGGTTATGGGTTGGTTGATACTTTAGCTGCATTCACAACTTAATTCAAAACACATAATGTAAAGCAAATTAAGGACACACGAGATTTACATGGTTCTGTCAACGTGATGTACATCCACGATGGTAGGGACTCTCCCTTATCGAGACTATCCACTATACTTGAAAATTCCAGTTACAATGGATGTCTTAATCTTCTGCTCCTTTCACTATTGCAATTACTAAGCAAGTATAATACAAAGAGTGTCACTTATTGTGTCTACCCTTCTTCTAACTTGTCTTGCCTCTGTTGAATTGAAAGGTTGCTCTACTGTCGCTTATAAGTTCACCGTAACGCTCTCTAATCTCTCTTAAAGAAATCTAGAAATACGTTGAGTTCTTTCAATGCTTCGCCGAATTCCTTCTCTACATTGCTTCACACAACTCCTGCTTTCACTGTCTCACGGTCTCACCCTTCTCTTGGTTCCACGGTCTTACTGTTTCATGGCCTGCCCTCACCTATCCGTTTCTGGTTTTCTTCTGGCCGGTGGTTTGTTTTTCTTCGTCCACCCCTATTTTGTCGTCAACTCTTTCTTTTTCCAACTCTAGTTTTCTCTCATTCAGTCGATTTTCTCTCCTTTGTCATGTCGTTTGTTTGTCTCACATTATTGCAGATCTGCTATCTACTCTTCCGTTGGTGTCTTTCTCTTCTCCGTTTCATGGTTCTCTCTTTACCGTGTTGTTCGTTTATCTCACGTCGTTGCAGATCTACTGTCTACTCTTCCAGTGGTGTCTCTCTCTTCCTCCATCTCTCTCTCTCTTGATTCTGCCGGTGGTATTCCTTTTGGTCGTATATGCTTTCCTTGTTTAGCCGTTGGGTTTTTCCTCTCCTTCGCCATCCACTTTGATTTTGTCGTATATGGTTTTTCTCTCTCTTCCAGTGGCTTTGCCGTTTTGCTCTCCCAGTCTTCCGTCCAGCCCCCTTCAGCCGTCTCATATTTTCTCTCTTTTTCCCCTATTCTGTTGACGGTAGTCTTGGTTGGTCGAATAAGATTTTGCCGTTTCGCTTTTCCGGTCTGTCGTCTAGTCATCCAGCTCCTTTTAGCCATTTCTCTATTTTTGCCGACCGTCTGTTTTGGTAGTTGGGTTTCTCTCTCCTTCCACCAGTCTGCTCCAATTTGCTCAATTTTCTAACCTCTGTTTTTCGTTCAGCTCCCCTTCAACCATCTTTTCTTTCTCTCTTTCTCGACGGTTATTTTTCTTGTCCACCAAAATTGTCTTCCAATTTAGGGCTTACTTGCGGCAAATTTACTGTCTTACCCTTCTATGTGGCTTTTACCTTCTTGCCCTTCCATGTGGCTTTACATTCTTGCATACTTAAACCTAGTTGACAACAATTACAACTCATACAAAGCTGTGGGAACAACAGTATGGATAATAAAAAATGTATTTGGTTTTGGTATGATGTGTGGATGTTTAATGTTCATTTACTTGAGATTACTGGAGCAAATGTTAACTATGATGAAGTACATTATCTTGTAGAGGACTATTTGAATGAATCTAATGGCTAAGATTGGTATAGTTTGACTAATAACTCTTGCAACATATGTAATATATATTGCATCGTGTCTTTGTTACTTCACAAATGACTATAGAAGATAAATTATTATGGGTAACAAACTTAAGGGTGGTTTTTAATGAAATCAACATAAAAGCTCTTGATAAATATAAAAAAGATTGGTCAAGATAATTGGATTTAGCTCTAAACTCTTCTTATCTTGCAATATATAAGTCTTTTCTTTGGTTTTTTTAGTTTCTTTAGAAGGGCAAGTTACTTACCAATAAGTAGTGTTTTATTTGATAACTTACGAATGTCAACACTTGTGACAAATGTAGTATATATTAAAATTTTTTTTAACACATTTTCTACCGATATATTTATGTTTGTTATGTATGAAATGTTATTTTCAAATGTTGTCTCTAAGCATTAGATGTTAATTACCTTTAAATGTTAGGTTAGAAGTAGTTATTAGGGAATAAATTGTAGTTGCAACTTTTAGGTTGTTTTTAACTTTATGCTTTGACATATTTATAATTGGCAAAATCAAAGTATTTTTTTTAGAGTATAAACTCCTACCCCATTATGTTGTTTAGACTATCAAATACCAATTTCTTAAGTTATATAATTTGTACAATTTGGATAGTTTAGAAAAAAGGATTTTGAGGCCAATTATCTTATGAAATTTCCTATTAATTGCTTGGTAACCACTTAATAATTTAATTCTAAAAATTAATGTGGATAAGTGTATAAAAGGTATGCTAAGTATATTTGGACTTTGTAGACTCTCAAAATATGATTGTAAACATTGGATCTTTAGTTTTATGACTTGAATGATATTTTAATGACATAATTTTAAGGTTTGTTATATGCATAATTTTAATAATTATTAGTGTGAAATTGAGAATTATATGCATAACTTTAAGGGTTGTTTAAGACATGGGACATAAGTTTTTGTAATATTATTATGGATTTTAACTTTAGGTTGACTTTTGACAAGATTCTTAAGGTTAATATACCAAAATAAATCAATTATTCATTTTGTAATAAATATAGTACTACTTTTAAAATGTAATGATATATGTCTTATAGATTTGGTTTAGCAACAAATATAGCATATTGTCAATTATCTTTGATAGAATCCATTAAGTTTACTGACATAGTTATATAATGTAGATTATAGGTAATGTATATAAAAAAAAAAAAACCAAATGGACACTTTAGGCCATATCACTCTTAATTAGATTTATTAAGTTTTGTAAATTTATAGCCTCACTTATTATATTTTTCTAAAATTTTACAATTAATCAAATAATAATTAAATTATAACCAAAAAAATAATTATAATTAAAATTACATAATAAAAACAAAATAACTAAACTAAACTCTTTTCCTTTAAGTGTAAGATAAACTCTAAATTATAATTGATAGAAGAGAATAAAGAGAAAGAAAATAAACTTCATAATTGTATACTAAAGAGATATAAAAAGAATCCATATTATTTTTGAAATAAATTCAATGACAATAGAGTCTTATGAAGATTTGCTCATTGGCGATGCATCTTCGTCTTCTTGTTTTTTCCTTAAAGCATAATTATGGACTAAATTTTATGCAACTATGGAATGGAAACCAATATATGGATCTCGTGGAACCAAAAGAACTTAAGAAGGAGATTTTAGGGATATTAATTTTGGAAACAAAACAATTGTAAATTTTTCGAATGACATGATTTAAATATTAAAGAATTTTATAAAGCTATGATTAGGTCTCTTTATAGCCAAATAAAATAAAATAAAATTAAAAGCCAGACAAAATAGTATTAATAAAGACCAAAACATCCATTAATACTAGGTTAAGTTATTGAAAGATGAAATCATAAATGAATAAAAATGTTATAAGGTTAATGATTAATGAAATTGTAGCATTAAATGGTGAATTTGTTAATTTAAAATTGAAAAACAAAATGTATTTGATGAGAATTCAAGGTTAAAGTCTTATAAGAAGTTGTATAAATTAGTTTAAGATTAATATGAAGCATTTAACCTTTATAAAGCTCTTAAAAAGCGATAATAAATACCTTCTTTCTTTATTTAATACCTTTAAGTTGTCATTTAAAAAAAGTTGTTTGTGTAATTGTGTTTTAAAGTTTATTTTTTTATGTTAATCTACTTATATTTTTCTTTTAATATATTTATTTAATTTAATCCATTTGTTTGAAATTTTGAATTTAAACTAATTATCTAAAACCTAATTAATCCAATTAGTTCAAAAAAGTTACATAACAATAACCTACTCCAATCATTTCTGTACCTAATATACTAAAAGGTTATTTAATATATCATGTTAATACACTTAATAGAATTCATCAAATATAATTGACAAGATACTATATTCATTACAAAAAAGATGTTATGAAGCATATAAGTTGTTATATTTTAAAGATGGTGTCATATTTATGATAAAATAAATAGTTAAAGTTATTTTATACATTAATCCAAATTACTAAAATTAGATAAGAACTTAATTTTTTCATTTTAAGGGATGATATTTTTTATGAGTAGGCTTTGGAATTCAAACTCATATCTTATTTTCAAACTTTAAATTTAATAGTCATTAGATTATACTTAATAGTTTGAAAACTTAATATTTATCGGCTTCTTCTTTTTTTTTTTTGTTTAGGTATAGTTAGTGTTATAACTTCTCGCAGTGGTTAGTGTGATTTGTTATTTCTTGTGATATTTATTTTTTACTTTCTTAAATAATGTACAAGATATTTTAATTAATAATATGGTGTCTTACCTTTGATTAGTATATATATATCTATATATTTGAGATATTTCAATGCACAAATGAACTCTTTAATGAATTTTTTTAATGCTTAAATTATATTAGAAAACAAAAAAAATGATTTTAATTTTATTTTTTTATTTGTATGGAATATAATTTAAATTTAAAATTTAAAATTAAAAGTAATTTTATTATTCACCAAGATTTAGTAACAACTATACTTTTATCTAATTCAAAAAATTCTTATATTTTTAACTTTAATGAGATTTTTAATTTTAATATAAAGAACTATTTTATAGTATAATCTTAATTAATAAAAACTCTTAACTTAGTTTGAAGTATAAATATTTTACGTTAATTAAATAAAGAAATATTTTTTAACATATATTTTAGTAATTAAAAATTTAAATTTTTAAAAAAATGTAAAATGCTAATTTTAGGAAATAAAATTGTTTTTTTATTTTTTAAAAAAGAAAAAGGGAAATGGGGAAAAACCCGGGCAAAGCCCGCCAATTTACGGGTCTAGGTGTCGGACGGCCTCCTCTGCACACTAAGTCTGCTTCTCCCCCTAAAAACCAATTGGATGTTCACTCCGACTGTCCGTCTCCGGCCATGCGTCTCTCTTCGCTTAATCACCCATTCCCATCGCCTCTCCTTCTTCTCTAAATACTCTCCTTCTCTCGTCTTTCTCAGCCCTAGTAAATCCACCACCATGTCCTCTCGCCGCTCCGCCTTCGACGCCCTCATGTCCACTGCACGCGCTGCCGCCGCCGCCAAACGGAAACCTGCTCCTCCTCAATCCACCTCCCTTAAGAAGCCCAAAACGCTAGGCCCCCAAGTCTCCGCCAACGACACCCTAGCTGGTTCCGTCGAATCGCCCCTGTGTAATGGCACGGGAGGTTTTTCGACTGGAAATGATGTCCAGAACCCTACCGCAAAAGAGCGGCCAGCCAATGTGAATGCCGAGAAGGGAGAATTTGGAATTGGCATTTCCAAGAAGATGCGCAATGAGAATAGAATTGTTGAGTTGAAGAAGAAAATCTTGTTGTTGAAGAACAAGTCGGCGGATTTTGACCCGGAAGGAGTGGCTTGTTGGGGGAAAGGGGAGAGGGTTCCGTTTATTTTTCTGTGTTTAGCAATGGATATGATAGCCAACGAAGGCGGGAGGATTGTGATTACTGATATTGTGTGCAACATGTTTAGGACGGTAATGGATACAACGCCAGATGATTTGTTGGCGGTGGTGTATTTGTTGGCTAACAAAGTTGCCCCTGCGCATGAGGGAGTGGAGCTTGGGATTGGGGAAGCAATTATCATCAAAGCACTGGCGGAGGCATTTGGGAGGACTGAGAAAGAGGTTAAGAAACAGGCCAAGGTGGTTTCTTTATCAGTTTCTTCGTTTGTTTCTTACTGGTTTGTGCCGAATTGATTATGCCAGCCTTTGATTTCATATCTAAATGTTATTGATAATTGCAAACACAATAAATTGAAAAAGGAATTGAAGAAAGAAGAAGTCAACTTTAGCCAGTCTTGTTGTAGAAAGCAATGTAATAGATTGAATTATATTAGAAGAAATTCTTATCAATAGTTAATTGTTTATAACTGAAACAACTAAAGGATGAGATGGTAGCAAATTTAGATCTTTAGTTTTGACCGATTAAGTTGCTGCATATAACATCTTACATTTCACCACTAGTTTTCTTCATTCTTTTTATTTAGTTTTGTTGTGATGGAAAAGAAGCAGGGGCAGTGGAGGGTTTTTTTTTTTTGTTTTAATGGTAAGATTTCAACTTGATTATCATTTGCATATTTATCTCTGCAATAATACATGTTTATTGTGGAAAAGCATTGCCCTTATCTTTCATACTTATGATACTCACCTTAAGAATATATCTGAGTGTTGTACATTTGTTCATTATCTTATGGGGCAGTGGCTGCCATCATCATGATTCTCAAGTTGCTTTAATTAAACTTTCACAATCCCACTTGTAAGTTTTGTAATTCCTGGTATCTTTGTGTATCTTTTGCTCTAATTGGCAGGACAAGGGAGATTTGGGACTTGTTGCAAAAGAAAGCCGCACATCTCAATCGATGATGCGGATGCCCAATGCATTGACCATCGCTAAAGTTTTCAATACATTTCGGCTGATTGCCAAGGTTCTTCCCTATAGATGTTTACATTTTTTGAGATTTAAAAAAAAATTCAATGATTTTTGTATGTTTTTCCAGTGAAGGCACCTTCTGCTTTGATGATGATTATCTTAGTTGCTCTTTGTTTCCATGGTTTGAGATTATGCACAAGGACAATGCTAATGGATTTTAAAGGCATTGTGCAAGGAATTCACCCATTGTAACATTGCACTTTTCACCTATTTAGCAAATTTAGGACATTTTAATTAAATGTTAAGAGAAACAAAGAAAGATTTCCCTAATTTTTTCCTGAGATGCAAATTTTCAGTGTTCAATTAAAATTTTCCCTCCATCATTACTTCCTCTGTTGTTGCACCACTGGCATGATTTACTTGCGAGATATTATAGGTTGTCTTGCTTCAAAAGTTGTTTGCAAAAGAAAAAGCAATGCAGTTTTTTTGGTTTAATTAGCTATTTTGTTAGACTTAAATTTATGGACAACAAAGTGTCTAGTTTCATTCTTGTTTTTGGTCCTGCGTAATGGGGATTAGATATTCTATTTTTGTGGGGGAGCTCTTTAGGAGCTGCTAATTTCGGAACTTATCTTTTCCTTGCTTGCCAGCAAAAGTGAGGAAGGCCAGCCAAATAAGATGGATGTGAATTTATGGCTCCAATTGAACTGTATTGCATAACTTTGGGATTAACTTGTTTTCTTTTTTCTCCTGTTGATTTAATCTTGACAGGAATCTGGGAAGGACAGTCAAGACAAGAAAAAGAACCATATCAAGTCACTTCTTGTTGCAGCTACTGACTGTGAACCTCAGTATCTGATTCGTCTGCTTCAGGTTGTAATTTAACATGTTTGGTTGTATTTACTCTTGTTGGTTTTTTTCAATCTATTTAAGGTTTCCTTGGATTCATTTTACAGAAAGAATTGCGTATAGGATTGGCTGAAAAGACCCTTTTAGCTGCACTGGGGCTAGCTGCTTTATATACTGAAAAACATTCAATTCCATCTTCTTACACCCAATCTCGACTAGAAGAGGTTAGTTGACTTGAGCTAGTTTTACATTTTACATCTGTAGTGCATAATGAAGTGGAATACGATTTTTCTTTAGATGATAGCCTTTCCTTGCCTTTTATAGTATTGAGGGCTAGTTGTTCTAGAAGGGAAACAATGTTGGAAGCATTACATGGTGATTGACATCAACTTAGTAATACTATTTGTTTGAAATTATTTTGTTGTTTTCTAAGGTCAGTCTTAGAAGCATCTTCTTTACTCTTTCTTTGCTTTTCTTTTATTTTTCCATTTTTAATTTTTATTTGAGTATGATCCCACGGACAATATGCTGCATTGTTTGTTATGTGTTGGGTCTACATGCTTGAATGGCTAGTAAATGGGGAACTTCACAAGAAGGTTGATGGTGGAATCCTTCTGAGCATGAGTTGTGTGGGAAAGCATGAAAAGTAAGGAAGACAAAAAGGTAAATCTTAGACCTAGACATTAAGAAACTCTAAAAATGTGCCCTGTCCTAAATAAACTAATTCATTTCAAACTTCACAGTAAGGTGATGGAATATTTCATATCCTTCAAAGTAACACATTATTTGTGTCTCAATACTTGGTGTTTTAAGGTTTTGGTATACAATCAATGTTATGATTCCTCATTCATGCAAAAGTGTTATTTATTTCCAATAGATTATCAATCCCACTAGTAGTCTTTTTTCTCTTTTTATTTTTTAAAATTTTGAATCCTTTTCTTTCCAAGGTTTACTAACCTTTTAATTGGTTTGGCAAGGTTATATTGTAATGAAATCTTGACTTTGCATTTTTTTAGGCTTGTTATGTTAATTTTCCAATTGGTGTTATAGAATCTTGTTTTTTTAACAGGCTGTGAAGATCATAAAAGAAGTTTACTCTGTACTTCCTGTCTATGACAAAATAGTCCCAGCACTTATAAGGGATGGTATTTGGAATCTTCCCAAAACATGTAGCTTTACGCCAGGTGTTCCTGTTAGTCCCATGCTGGCAAAAGCAACAAAGGAGGTTTCTGAGATAATCAATAAGTTCCAGAATATGGAATTCACCTGTGAATACAAGTACGATGGGGAACGTGCCCAGGTGATACTAGCTGGTTACACTGGTTAAGGTTTTATGTTGCTTCCAGTTGACTTATATGGATTTTATTATGCAAGCCACTTATACATTCAGATACATTACATGGAGGATGGTTCAGTTGAGATATACAGCCGAAATGCCGAGCGAAATACTGTAAAGTATCCTGATGTTGTTGCTGCAATTTCAAGGTAGGCTTTATTTACCATTGAGCATTCTGCCTGTATGGCATAAATGAGTGGGCTTTTTGATGCTCCCTGATAATGGAAACAAAGGTATAAATTGTAACAGCTACAAGGCATAAATAGGTTTGCAACATTTTGCCCCAATAGAGAAATTTATAGGTGGAGAACTGTTGGCTGCCATGTCTGTTCTTTCTTCAGGATGGAGGGGGCAAGGCAGTATCCTATGTCTTATGCAAATAGCTATGGATGGATCTTTCTAGTGTTTGGAGACTATTTTTTCTTCTTATTCTGCCTCTTCATCTTTGCCTAGTTGAATTGGGGACAGGGAGTTAATTGAGTGAGGTCTAGGGTTTGAAGATCTCACCCCAAGCATTATTCTTGGTGGCCACTAGGCCCTACCTAGTGGTTAGTATTTGGAGACTATTTCTATCCTCTTTAATTAGAAATGTATTGCCATCCATATGGCTGTCTGTTACTTATTTGCACAAAAGGTTTCATGAACATGTGTCCAAATTATTATTAAGTGATTTTGCTTGCATTGATTCTGAATATCCAATGAATTCTTGGCACCTTGGGGCTAAAATGGAGATGTGCCACCAGGGTTTTGTGTCATCAAGGTTTTGTATGACTGCAAAATCCCTATTAAGTTGAAGTGTAAACTTATTGAATAACAATTAAGCTGGCGATGATGTATTGTAGTGAGTGTTAGGCTGCGAAGAAAAATCTTCAAAAAAATCAGTATGGTAGAGATGAGAATGCTTAGATGGATATGTAGTCACCTTAGGAAGGGCCAAATAAGAAATGAGGAATTCATAATAAAGTAGATGTAGCACTAATTGGAGATAAATTGAAGGAGTGATTTTTGTGTTGGTTTAGACATTGCCAAAGTAGACAAAATCCAATTAAGAGGGGTGACCAAGTCCAGATGGGTGCAGAGAATAGAGATAGAGGACAAACTAGTTTGACTTGAAAATCTTTTCTAAAGAAGGATTTAGAACAATTAAATAACCAAAACTTAGTTCATAATAGAATGAAATGACGAGAAAAGATTGATTTAGCTGAGCCCTATTAAATTTGTGATTAAGACTTTGTTATTATTGTCTTCTGGACACTTTGCAGGGAAGGGGGAGTGTGGAGGCAAGTTACAGGCTTCAAACTTGTTAGTCTAAGTTGTAATATATTGCCACAAAAATATAAGTGCATGTTTAACCATGGGAAGAGTTAATAAAATGTAATGGTTGTAAACTTTTTGTTTCTGATTTCCCACAGTTTAATGTAATGTAGTGTTTGCAGTTGGTAGTTTCTGATGGTTACTTGCTATGTGTAGATTAAAGAAGTCGTCGGTGAAATCATTTATCTTGGACTGTGAGCTAGTTGCTTATGATCGAGAAAAAGGGAAAATTCTGCCCTTCCAGGTATACATGTAATCAATGCCTTTTCCTTGTACAATATCTATCTTAGAATGCAGGAAATGATGGCACCATCCTTTGATCCCCCAACTTTATGGTTGCTGCATGAGTAACTCATCCCCAGACCAAACAGGAGATTGAGTGGTTCTGTCTGACAAGTTTATATGGTCAAAACTATTTGCAAATCAATCCAAGATGGTTTAAACATTTTATGTTCTCCAAAATGGTAAAATGCAATCTAAGTTGTACAAGTTTATTTTATGCTTTTCTCTGTCACTTTCTTGAAAAATGAGATTAGAGATCAAGCTGGTTTTGTGTCTGTGTGCTTGCCTATGCATGCCACTGGGGCTGTGAATTGGCTAAATCAAACTTTCACAGATCTTCCATTAAGCTCATTTGCAATTTTGTCCACCTATTTGCTACATGAATGTGTTTACTTATATGTGCATAGAATATTATATGTTTATACATTGGTGATAGATCCTTAGTACTCGGCCTCGCAAGAATGTGGTCATGAGCGACATCAAGGTCAATGTTTGCATATATGCCTTTGATATATTGTATCTCAACAGCCAGTCACTTATTCAAGAACAACTTGATGTTCGGAGAGAGGTATGATCATTTTGTTCACCATTAATACCAAGATATTTGAAATAATTCTGAAATGTGTAGTATTTTTGGCTTGCAAGTCTGTAAATTTTACAAGAATACCAAAGCAAAAGTGATTGCAATATTATCACTGAAATCAGAGCTATCATCACTGTTCTCCATCTTATTATCCCAGAATTGTGTCTCAGATTCAAATATTAAGGTTAGATGTTTTTAGTAAGAGTTAATTGAAAAACTGACATAACTAATCAAATCAAGGGAACTTACAAGTCTAGTGTAAAGATATTACATAGTGAGGTCAACTTACATGTAACAAAAGTATGGAATGTAATATTCATGCTTATTGGTCTGTGGCTTTGATTCTTTGCAGCGGCTTTACAATGCATTTAAGGAAGAACTGGGATTTTTTGAGTTTGCAACAGCAATAACATCAAATGATTTGGAGGAGATACAAAAGTTCCTTGATGCTGCTGTTAATGCTAGGTAATTATCTAATGCCTTTTGACACTGACTGTGGACAGCTTGACATAGCTCTGGGTTAAGATATTTTGACCTGTATATTAGACATTGAAGTTGCATTTAATGGCAACCTCATTATAATAGCTATGGGGTATTAGGATGGCCTAATTGTGGTGGCTTATCTGGCCACTTGAAGTTTTGGGATGAACCTTTGAGAGATTCTATTTGCCCTCTTTATTGATGCAAGTATGCCTCAACTTTTTAAGAGCAAGGTTATTTTGATATGTTTGATTGCTAATGGCTAACTCATTGTTAGTGCAAAGAAGTTTGTAGATTGTTCCATTTTGCTGGTCCATGGAGATTTTTTGGTATACAAGATCACTTTTTTACATTAATCTTTTCTCCCTACCGAAGCATGAGTTTTAGGTGTTTGGCTCCAACTCTTAAAGCTTATAAGCAACAGCACTGTTAGAGTCAGGGAATGGCCTCATCTGTACTGCTGAAACTATGATGATTGTCATTTAAATGGGATAGGGATTTGACAGCTGTAATATGCTGATTTTAGGTTAAATGGAATTTGGTCTACAGTTTATTCTCAAAAAAAAAAAAAGCCTATAGTTAATTTACTTTCTTTTGCTTGGTGGAACCAGACATATTTCATATACTGGATAATTTTACAAGTTATATAGTTTGTTGTGTGTTAGATATCACTACTTTTTGTCTAGTGTAATTGGTTTTTGGTAGCTAATACATCTTAGGTTGCAGTTGTGAGGGATTAATTATCAAAACCTTGAATAAAGATGCTACATACGAGCCTTCAAAGCGATCAAATAACTGGTTAAAATTAAAGAAAGACTACATGGACAGGTATGGCGTCAAGAAATTTCAGCTTTGCATTAATGCAACATGTTGTGAATTCTTGTCTGTATTTTTTGGCCTCTGCATTTCAGTATCGGTGACTCACTGGATCTAGTACCTATTGCCGCATTTCATGGACGTGGGAAACGTACAGGTGACTCATATTTTGATTGATGGAACTGCTACTTGCCTATTGTTCTTCTCATACGTAATCACCAACTAGACAGGTCCTAAGTTTTATCTGTTTACCCAAATGGGTTGTGAGGAAGGGGTTGAAGGGAGGGAAGTGAAAGAGGGTAAAGCTATTATAATTTCATTCTGAGCTGATGTTTTCTTCTGATGCTAAATGACTCTACTTTAGGTGTCTATGGTGCTTTTCTGCTTGCCTCTTATGACAGCAAGAATGATGAATATCAAAGCATATGCAAAGTAGGTGAGGAAGAATGTTGTTCTTGCAGATTTTTCATGGGGATGAAACTATATTCAACTAGTTACACTCAATTCTGCTTCTTGCATCTCTCTCTGGCTTTGCCATGTTTTAAAGGCACCGGATTTAGCGAAGCAATGCTTGAAGAACGTTCTGCCAGTCTCCGTCCTAAAGTGATTCCAAAACCAAAGGTATGCTTTTATGCTTTTAAATGAAGCCAATGAATTTCTTGTTTGTTACTTTCTATGGCTGACACTCTTGTTGGCTGCAGCCATACTATAGGTATGGAGATACAATTAATCCAGATGTGTGGTTTGAGCCCAGTGAGGTAATACTTACCATTGTTTCTTGTTATTGGCGAAATACTTCCAATCATCCTTTCTTTTATTTTTTAGTAAATATCTTTATTTTTCCTAGTAAGACAAATTTTGACTGCTTAGCCTTTATATTTGTATATGTGAAAACAGGTTTGGGAGGTGAAAGCAGCAGACCTGACCATTAGCCCAGTTCATCGTGCTGCAATTGGTGAAGTCGATCCTGATAAGGTTGCATGCATTTCTTTGCTTTCCCTGATGCCTACATAATAACAAAATGGATTGCATTAGAAGTTGTGGTGTCACACAAATGACATAATGAAAGAGCCATTAGAAGAATGTTACTTAACCATGAGGAGTGAACTGCAGCTCAGAAGCATCCAACATAAAACTTGGCTGCATGAGGCTAGGTGCTTGTACTCTGTGCCGGCATACTTTTACCAATGTCTCCCATGTTCTTCAATACTGGCTAGTTGCCCAAGTTTTGTGGTTCGGCATTCCTTTGCTCCTTGTTGTTCCATGGATCCCAATTGCTGTTGAAATTTCTCCATTTCATTCACAAGATCCTCAATCCTACACAGCTGCCCCCCACGCCCCTCCCCCCCACCGAACCCCCATGCCCTTCTGCCTACCAAACAAAATAGGCATGCTGAAACATTTAATATGTATCAATGCAAAATAGAGTTAATTAGAGATGCCTTTTGCTCCTGCAATTATAATGTTTTGGTTCTTGCATTTTCATTTTGTAAATTGCTTGGTTTTATGTTGTCCTTATGAGTGGCATGTCATTTATGCTTCTTCAAAAGGTTTTTGTGAATTAAAACATGCAAGGTGTATGCCTAGATTTTATGCCTTCTAAATTCTGCCTATAGCAGTTCGTTCTTCTGGGGAATCAATAAGGCTGACTTTGTTCCATCCATTTTTTGTGTCCTTGCAAGGGTATTTCTCTGCGGTTTCCACGTCTACTTAGAGTCCGGACGGAGAAGTCTCCAGAGGATGCCACTACATCTGATCAGGTAATGTAAAAGTTGTGATGAAAGAAAATTAAAATGGGAAAAAAATTCTAAATATTGTCATGGAATAGGACTCATGCATTCCTTGCCTTCCCCCTTCCCCTCAAAACCTCACTCGTTCAACCTTTTTCCAGGTTGCTGAGATGTATAATGCTCAAAAGAACAACCGCAGGAACAACATTGTAGATGATGAAGACGATTAAGGCGCATGATGCTGTCGTGCTGAAGAAATCAATAGTTTCGTTGAGAACAGAAGATTTTTTAATTTTTCCCACCCTCTCCAATTTTCCTGGTTGCTGAGATGTATAATGCTCGAAAGAACTACAGAAACAACAATGTAGATGATGAAGACGATAGAGGCACGTAATGCTGCCAGGATGAAGAAATCATCAGTGTTGTTGACACAACCAAAATTTACATTTTGCATGCAATAGTGAGAATATGAGCCTAAGAACAACACACCCGGCATTTTCAAATATAACAAAACAGAAGGCGCAAATATTTGATTTGGTAACATATAGGTTTTTCCGTTGAGTATGCGTTCAATAAAAGTTTGAAATAATTGCAAAATCACTTATGAATTTGTCAAGTAGGCTAAAGTCTCTTCAACAAAAATAAAAGGCAATACAGAACCGGTGCGGGACTGAAATCAGACTCGAAGGTGGATCATTTTAGAAAGGTTGCATGTATGCTGAATGTCTTCTGTTGGCTTGATCATCCAGCCGTCATTAGATGGACAGTTATTTAGTTCAATGGCAATTAGGTCAATGGATACACGGACGCGATGAATCTCAACTCTTTTGGTAGAGTTGCCCATTAATTTTCTGCTTGGCCACCTTACTCAGTTTAGTTCCACTTGACACTAAAAAAATTACACGTACCAATGGGTCTCAAAAACTATTTTAGAGGCTATAGCTAAGTCAATAGGTTGTTTGTTTCTCAATTATTTTTTCTTCTTTCAATTGTTTATTATCTATATATATATTCTAATTAGTGGTATAGTTTAAAAAGACCAAAATGATTGGTGGTGGCATTAGTTGTATCTCTGTAGGTCGAATTTCTAAGCCTAAGGCGGCCATTATGGTTTTTGCTGCCTAACATTCCTAACCTACGTCTCTTCTGCTACTCGGAAGATCAAAAGCCATGATTCTTCCGTTGTTTACCATTCGTCTTGGTGCTCAACAGAATTAGATAAGTTAGAACTGCATTTTCACTCACATTAGCTGTACCCTACGAGACCTACCTCACTAATAATAATAATAATAAGAAGAAGAATTTTACTAATCATATTAGAGCATAATAGATGGACCAAGGTTCACCGTTTGCCCTTGAATTGCGCTGGTTAGGCATTGGTGCACATGCAGGCTCTGTGCCGGTGTCGAGTCACTTGGACTGAAAGGTCATGGAGTATGGTGAGCCTCGGAAGGAACACACATCTAGACGGAATTAACTGCAAAACCTAAGCTAGATTCCCTTCCCTAGCAGTTGCACTTATGCACATAACGCCTGGCTGATTGTTTTTGTTTGCTGAATTGGATCCCTGCTCTTTAATCTGTCTGCTTTTTGTTTTTTTCCTACTTTTTTAGGTCACGTAAAATGGGTATGAAGAAGGGTTGTCCCTATACCCAACAAGAAATATTACGCCCATTACACCCACTCACATCTGGGAGCATCCCACCACATCTGCGTCTGGGCCGAAACTCAAGACACCTCCACAAAATGGGGCACTCGGATATATATATATATATATATATATATATATATGCAACTTCACCAGGGCCAGTAGCCGGAGCATGCTCTTAAATCTCTATTTCCGTAAGCAACGTGTGGAAATGATTACTGCCAAATCAGAAATTGTTGACAGAGCAAAAGATTTTATTTTATTTTTTTGAATTTCTAATATTACATTTTATTCTAGTCTTAACAATTTTTGATCGGATAGTTCCCATATTTTCCACATTGTACATGATGATTGTGGAGTTATGGCCATGTTTTCCATGCTACGCGCTTTCTGCTGCTGGTAAGTCAATAGCCTATAAATTCTTTTTATCTACTCTACCGAGGACCAAAGTGCACCCCAAATCATGGATGCTGCGTTTTTGAGACGTCTTCACAAAGATAAAAAGAAAGGTTAAGCCAGACTTCCACGCGGCCATGACAGGGATGGATGTTTTGCAAATCATACCATTATTTTTGCAAATGAATTAATTCCTGCAATCTCGAGTGATTTTCAAATCACGGTAGAGCCATTACATAAAAAAAAAAACTCGTCCTTAAAAGTAAAATGTATAATGAAATGAAAGAAGAGAGAAGTAAAGCGGGAGGGGGGGGGGGTAAATACAAAAAGAAGCTTTGATAAAACAGGCATTTCCAAATAGACGGTAGACCAGAGGAGAAAATGATAAGGATTGGATTTATATATTAATATAACCATACTTCTCAACAAAAAAGAGAAATGATCATCATACATCACACTAAGAGTAGATCCTGATTCCGATTTGTAGGATCCACTCAACCCGACAAGCAAGTCCCCCAAGGCCTAATGGTTGTTGGCCTTACCCATCTCCAAACCCCAACAACTTCACACTCATCATTTGTGTCTTTCATTTTGAGATGGACGGATCCCAAAACTTGCACACCAGATGTTAATTACTTACTGAGAGCAGGTATATGGGTCAAAACCAATTTTGGAGAAATCAGCAGTCCCCAGTTCACACCGTGAGTCAAAACTACATGGGAGGAAAAGAAAAAACAGAGACACCGGAACAATAAAAAGAAAGAAAGAAAGAGAAAAAAATCTCCACCCAAAAGAGCCAATTTCAAGACAAGCTACTTGGCTTCTCTTCTCTCAACTGGAGTCAACTTGGAATAGCTTGTCTAAAAGACTCAAACAAACTTCTGTACAACAATGCTAGATCAGTCGCATGTCCACCTTGCAATTCCACTCCTCACTAACTTTTAGTGATATTACAAAATGATGTAAATATGTAACTTACAAAAACCGTGTAAATTCGATAACTCATTAAGGATAGTGATCAGTGAAGGTCTATCCACTGATGCTTGGCCTCTGTTGCGGAGTCAAAGCCATCAAAGAGAACCCTTTTTCTACTGCCAGAGTTATTTTTGGCTAAAGAGTCCTGGCGAGTGAGCTGCGGTAGTGGGGATGGTGGCGAAGGGATGGTGACAGGTGGGATCTCAAAGGACTCGAGTGGTGGCGGCGGGTGTCTCCATTGAGGAAGTGGCCCAGCCAGAAGAAGAGTCTGCAAGAGTGGACCTGCTTTCATTACTGCCTGCAAAAGCTTACCCTTTTCGGGCAATGGCTTTTCAGGCACTATTTCGATTCTTGCTTCAGGCATAGATGTCGGTGCTAGTGGTGCTGCTGGTGGTGGGTGTGGTGGTGGCAATTGGGGTTGTTGTGGAATTGCATCAATTGCCGGGGACGAAACAATGCTTTCTTCACAATCAGACGATGAGAAGCCATTGTTGGAGTCAACTCCTTTTCTGGGTTCATCCTCAATGCTGGAGATCCCAGAAAGAGGAGCATTCTGATGCTGCATCAGCATCAGCTGCTGCTGATGTTGGAGTAAAAGCTTCTCGAAGAGAAGTCTTTTGCATTTCTCCAGTGCTTCATCTTTTTCTCTGATGGTTCTGCTTAGCAGATCATTGAGATGAATCAACTGGTCCTCTCTCTTTCTTAGCTCTTCCTGAAATGTTAGTCTTGTCTGATCAAGCTCCAGAGTTGTATAGAGAAGGGACTGCCTTAGTTCTTCCATAGTCTGCATTAGCCCGAGCATAGAATTATTGAACATACCATAGAAATTCAGCATCCAATTCCCAACATGAGACTTGAAAACCCAAAACAGGAGCAAAATACTGAATAAGGGAAAGAAATTGTGAAAATATTTTACCTTTCCATGGCAGTAGTAAGCAGCCCAGCCAAGAACAGAACCTCTTTGACTCTCCATGCTTCTTCACCTGACTTATGGTCTAAAATCCAAGAACTACTTCAACTAAAAAAAAAGCTGGAGAGAGAGAGAGAGGGAGAGAGAGAGAGGAACACACAAACGATATGGGGGAAGAGGGGTTTTGAGTGATTTTAGTAGCTTTTAACAACTTTCTTCTACTGTTTTTTTTTTTTTCTTTTGCCTCTATTCCTTCTCCCGCTCACTGACTATCTGCTGCTTTCTTTCTTTCTTTCTTTCTTTTTTTAATTATTTTCACAATTCCAACTTAAGGGGTTGGACAAAAGCACAAAAGTCCAAAAGCTTCAATGCCAAATTTCCATATCTACTTTCTCTCTCTCTCTAGTCTCTGCTGGAACGAAGAGTGATTATACTATTCTTTTGGACAGGGAGGCCTGTGGCCTCTATGTACGTACAAACTAGAACCAGAAAAAATCAGAAATGGATACCACCGGTGAAAGCGGGAAGAGACACCTCTCACCCTTCCTTTACCCCCCGCGAGGCCCCCTTTAATCTTTTCTTTTTTAACTCGTGTGGTACAAGTAACTTTATGTATTTTTAAATTTTTAGGTTGTGTAAATAATGTAATAAAAAAAATATATTTTTATTTTTTTAAAATTAAAGTTTAAAATTTAAATTGTTTGACTGATAAATTTTCTTTGAAAGAATTTGTGGCTGCTTGTTTGTTGGGGAGAAAATGGAAGAAGATGTTGCCTTGCATAGACAGTGCCAAAGTAACTCCTCTGCGGTATATAGTCAATTTGTGAGAAGTTTATTTTGATGACAGACTTAGAAATTTCAGGTCTCCTAGTGGCGGGAAGCAAGAAAAGAAAATCATTTTTAATGTCAATGTCTATTTGCATAGAATGAATTAAAAAAACAAAAAAAAGGATCTTTCTTTATTAAAAAGTCCTTTTCACGGAAATTTTTTAATTCAGATACTTGCTCATGGTCATGGATCTGGTGATGCAAATTGTGTTTTAAATTTTTAAGCAAACTTTTGCAACCCCATTTGGAATTGTGTTTCATAATGGCAAAACGTTTTTGTGCGAGCACAGTAGGAATGGATAGATTTGAAGGATTTCAAATTAATTCAATTTTTTAATGATCTTTTATTCGACATTGCCCTTCTTAAAACTAGTAATAATACATTGGATGGTTTTACGAGTATTTTGGATGTGAAGAATAATTTCTTGAAAATTATAAAATTAAAATATATAAATTTATATAAAAATAAAAAGGATAAACTTATATCACAAGCAACCTTATAGTTTATGCATGGAAGCCAAAACCAAGAAGATGTCAACACAAAGATAATTATAAGTAAGGACCATCTTAAATGATGGCATTTTTTTATAGGAGAAAAATTGGATAATATTATTAATTCGAGCAGCGTAGACCCTGTCCAATGAGAGAGAGGGGACAGCGAGTGTATCTTCTTGATGAGAGGTGGCCACTCCAGTACCAGAAAGCAAAATTTGCCAAAGCATGGGCCCCTCCATTGGAGTGCCTGTTTGCATGAGTAATATTAAAGAAATGGAAACCAGCAGAAATAATCTTGATGTCGTGCCGATGCAATGGAGCAATTTGAAGTGTGGGACTGAACAACTTTGATCGCTGTTAGACAATTTGCGTTCGATGGATATGGCCTCCCAATGATATTCCAGTTGCTTGTTGTATGGCTTCTTGGGTTGCCATCAGCCCTAAGACCTCTGGAGTAAACGAACCAGTTGAGCATTTAGTAAAAGTGAAAGACCTCCATTTCCTTCATGCCAGGATGTATTAATATCGTATGAACAGAAGTTCGGAGGTTGAAAATCAAAATAAAAAAAAAATTAATCATATCAATTTTTAATGATTTGTTTCAAAAAAAATTAGTTTTTAATGAATTAAAAATTTTAATATATTTAATTATTTAAATTAAAAAGTCAAAAGACATTATATCTTTATAAACTTAAAATTTTGATTCAATAACTAAAGTAAAATCCACTTCTAAAAGAATATTGTTTTTTATGTTTACTGATATAAAAATAATATAAAATAAGTATTATGTAATATAATTAATAATAGTTTTTTAATTAAAAGATCTGATCATTAACCTTAATATATCCTACAGTTGGGTGGTGGTATCCAAGTAGGAGGTGGAGTCATGGCTTGTGTGAGGTTACTTGGATGGAAAATCCCAGTATATATATACATCGAGGGTCATCTGAAGAACTTCAGTAGGCTCCATCTTCTTATTTCCAGTAATTTGAAAATTTTGAGATTTCCGAGCCATCATTGCCACCAAATCTAAGACCAATCCATTGACATGAGACAGGGCGTCGAACCACTCTGTGAAGTCACCTTGCCAAATATCACGTACTTGCAATCCTACGGGACCAAGAAACCAAATACCAGGGGTTCGTTGACAGGTGAGCAAAGCACGGGTGATGGTATCATTTGTCTCATCACAGATGGCACCATCTACGCCCTCAACGGAGACCCTTTTTGACAAGACGATTAAAAACCTTTGCAGGAGTTGTCTCACTTTTCCCCGTGACGTTAAGCCTCCAGAGAGCGTGCCACCGTTTCGACTGGCTACCAATGTCAGCTATTGAAGAGGACTCCCTGCAGCCATGGCTCGAACCAACCTAATAGCTCCTCGCTGCATTCTTGTCACTGCGAGGAAAATGCCAAATAGATTTGTGTATTGTGGTAAAAAAATTATTTTATTTAAAAATTTAAATTATAGATTTAAGGTATAAATTATTTATTATACATCAATATGTTCTCTCACGTGAAGCTTGTTGAATTAAAAGGGTGAATTAAAGACAAATCCACCGTATTTGTCTATTATATTTAGAAAAATTTGCAATTAAATGTGAGAATAGTATGATTTAAATATAAAATCATTTGACCATAAAGAATTTGATACCATATCAACAAATCAATTTACTCAAACTCTTAAATTATAAGTTGAAGTTAAAAATATAGATTATTTATTATATTTTAACAATAAAGATTTTGAAAACTCAATGGGATAGATAAAATTTGAGTGCCCTTCGAAAGCATGAAGGTATGCTTAATAAGATCTTCCCAATATTATTAGTATTATAAAATAAAATAAATTAATTAAATTTAATTTTCAAAACTAGTAATCAACTCACCTAGAAAAATTATAGAAAATTAAAATGTACTATAATAGAGAATTTATTGAGTATGTGAACTTGTATAATAAAAATAATTAAAAATAAAAAGAGCAAAATACATTAATTTATAAAGGATCCAAACTTTTATTTCTACATTCTCTTTCTAAAACCATCATCTTGGCAATTTTGAATCTATCGTCAAGCTCCCTAATATAAAGGAGACCAATTACAATTGTAATGTGATCTTTAATTACAATCGCACAAAAATCTACAATCTTGTTACAACATACTTATACAAATGTTTTTCTCAAACTCTTAACCTTTTGATTTTGCAATCTTAAAATACTTAAAAAGTTTTATTTAGAGTTTTACTTGTTCTTGACAATTTTTCTCTCTTATGTGCTTTGGATTTTTGAATAAAAAATAACTCAATATAAGCTTATTGTTGATGGTGAATATGGCTATTTTAGATCAATAACCTATTTGAATATATATACATAAATATTAAAGAGAGTCTAAGAAGTCGTTGGTGCATTTTTCAAATCAAGATTGAATGTTTTATTAGTATATTTGTAGTAAATTGATTTTCTAAATCAAATTTTGGTCAAGATACTCTAGTTAAGAAACCTTCTTTATGTGACAAAAAATTGAATATTGATTTGGTTTTCATGCTATTAGACGCATAATCTTGATATTCAAAACTTCTAAAATTAATTTGGACAAGATTTTTCAGCTCTAATTTTTTTTCTTGTACAACCAAGAAGTGAATTTTGTCTAGCTCAAAAAAATTCCAACAATGGGATATTTAGTTTCTTGCCAAAACATAAATTATTCCAACTTGAAAAGCCATTTCTTTAAGTCTTCTATTTGAATTGAAATGTTATTTTCTTGTGGAACCTTTGAATTTTTATAGCATAATATGATTGCTTTAATAAGTTTCCACACATAAATTTCAAAATTGACTTCATGTAAAAGTAATCATCTTAGCAAATGAGAAATAACACCCTTGCAAGAGTTAGTGCATGATGAAGTTCCTGACTTTACCCTAGGATTTACTAGTTTGTGATATTGAGAGGAGGGGTGAATTAGTATCACCACAATTCGTAGATATGTGAACAACTTCAACTTCTTCTTAAAAGCGAACTCTTTTTCAGATTCGACTAAGGTAGATTTATTGCTACCTACTAATCACAATAGTTCCCAAAATCACCTTTCAGACACCTTGCCTAATAGACAATTCGAATGTTCTTGTTTATATTTTCTTTTAGGTTATGGGTTGGCTGATACTTTAACTGCGTTCACAACTTAATTCAAAACACAGAACATAAAGCAAATTAAGGACACATGAAATTTACGTAGTTCTGTCAACGTGATGTACATCCACGATGGTAAGGACTCTCCCTTATTGAGACTATCCACTATACTTAAGAATTCTAGTTACAATGGATGCCTTAATCCTCTGCTCCTTTCACTATTGCAATTACTAAGCAAGTACAATACAAAGAGTGTCACTTACTGTGTCTACCCTTCTTCTAATTTGTCTTGTCTCTGTTGAATTGAAAGGTTGCTCCACTGCCACTTAGAAATTCACCACAACGCTCTCTAACCTCTCTTGAAGAAATCTGAAAATACGTTGAGTTCTTTTCGATACTTTGCCGAATTCTTCTCTAGGTTGTCTCACACAGCTCCTGCTTTCACCGTCTCACGGTCTCACCAGTCTCCTTGTCTCACGGCTCGCCTCATGTTTCTGGTTTGCCGTTCCACGTCTCACGGCCTACCTCACGTTTTTGGTTTGGTGTTACATGTCTCACACACGTTTCTGGTTTGCACCCTTTGCTGGTCACACACCTCACGCACACTTCTAATTTGGCGTTTCACGTCTCATGTATGTTTCTAGTTTGCACGCCTTGCTGGTCACACGCCTTACCACCGTTTTTGGTTTGCACTTATTCGTTTTACACCTCCGGACAGCTTGGTTTTGCTCTCCTACTGGTCTCTTCTTTCACGGTTTCTCCTCTCTTCCCTTACAGACGGTGTGCTGTCTTCTTTCTTACGCGAGTCACACGGTTTTCTCCAACTGTCACACCTTTTTGCCGTGTGTTCTCCCTTGCCATCCAACCTTGCTTTGGCCGTTCTCCTCCTTACTTGGTCGCCCACCCCTTTGCCGTTGGTTGTGCTTTGCCGTGTAGGGTTGTATGGATGTTCACCTTGTTTGGCCGTATAGGGTTGGCTGAATTCTCTTTTGGCCGGATACCCTAGCTTGACGTGTAGCTTGTGTTTGGCCGGTTGTCTCCTTACTTGGACGTCTCTTCTCTTTAGACGTGTCGGATTTTCTTTCCTTCCTTTGTTTTGTCGTTGGCTTATTTGGTTGGCCGAATAGGATTTTGCCGTTTTGCTCTTTTAGTCTGCCATCCAGTCGTCCAGCCCCCTTTAGCCGTCTCGTGTTTTCTCTCCTTTTCTGCCGACGGTATATATTTTTTTCCACCTTTTTTTTTTCGGTTGTTCTTGTGTTTCTGCTGTATATGCTATTTGGCCATGTTCCCTCTTTTCTACCGGTTGTATATTTTCACCGTCCACCCCTGCTTGAGTCGTATCTGTTCTGTTTTTCTTTTTGGTTGTTCAGGTTTTGTCTTTGTCGTCCACCCCTCACTTTGACCGTATCTGTTCTGTTTTTCTTTTTAGCCGTTTGAGATCTGTTTTTGCTTTTCTATATCGTTTTGCCGTCGCCCCCTTTGCAATCCGTTTTATCTCTCTTTGGTTGGCTGGTTGTATAGGTTTTCCAAATGGTTGAATTGCCGACTACCTTTGGTTGAACGATTACATGTGTTTTACTGAGTATTCAATTATGCCGTTCACCCTCTTGTGTTTTACCATGTATTCAATTGTGTTGGCCTTACCCTAGTTTTGTTTTCCAAAGTTTTTATATATTCTCTTCCATGAAACCCTAATAGGACTTACTTATGGTGAATTTACTGTCTTACCCTCCATGTGGCTTTTACATTCTTGCCCTTCCATGTGGCTTTACTTTCTTGCACACTTAAACCTAGTTGACAACAATTACAACCCATACAAGGCTATGGGAATAACACATAATCATGACACAATCTATGCTCCAAGAAAATATTTACTTTCGAAAATGTGAAATCCATTTAAGTTTTTTGACTAAAAGACATTTGGAACCTATCCCAATGTGATTCTCTTCCTTCTTAGTCTAAAAAACTTATCTTTTTATACATGTATATCAAGTTGTAAGTTGCAAAAAATCAAAGTTTTATAAGTATGAATAATTATTAAAAATAAGTTTTGTTAGCAAGAAATTATTATTATTTTTTAAATTGAGTTTTGCCCATGCAAAATTTAATTTTTCAAAATTAATTGCATCACATAAGTTACAATATTTTTTTAAGTTCAACCTTCCAAGTCAATGTATAATAAATGAGTAAACACTTTATAGCAAATAATATTAAGTGAACAAATATGGCTAATTACGTAATCACTTAATTATGTTGGCATAACAAAATTATAATGAACATGATCTAACATTCTTCTTTTTTAAATAATGACAACATAATTGATTTTATGAGAATTTTACAAGAACTTTCCTTCAAACCATATACTAAAAAAATAAATAAGAACATATATAGTAAATTAAAAGTTTATAGTATTAATTAATAAAGATAGTAATTAAGTAATGATTACAAATAACTTATTTAAAGTCAATTAAAAGGTAAATATAACAAGTTGTTCAAAATAAATTTAGACTAGGCTAAACACGAATTAAGGGGAAATAACACTACTTCTCTTCTTTTAACATCATTAAAAGGAAAAACTTGTATTTAACCACTTTTTTTTTTCATTGCAACGTATAAAGAACACTTATCGATGAATCCTTACTGAGTAGCATAGATCTCATGAATAATACCTATGTCTTCATGCAAAAGTTTAATGATTATTTGAAGATTAGCCATATTTCAAAGGACTTAGTCATTACTATTTGAAATAACATAAGAGGCTTTAGAGTAAGTCCTCTTTTGGTGAGGACGATAAGTTAAAAATATATGAAAGGAGTTAAGTAGCTTTTATTTGTTGAAAAGATGATGAGATTAAAAGACAGGTTGGAGATGGAGTTTTTTTTTTTTTTCAAAATAGGGATAATGGGTTAGTATCATTGCAAATAAGGATGAATAGAGGAGTAATAGTTAATTACTTTTGGTTTTAATGATTTTGCAATTTTTGGTTATAAATGGGCTTGGTTTTGACAATGATTTTGCTCATTTCATGATGCATAATTGTTTGTGTTATTTCAAAAAAGAAGGATAATGGATTAATATGAAGTGTAGGTCTAGCACCATTGTATATATAAACTAACAGGATGAAAATTAAACAGGAAACATTTTAAAGGAATATAAGACATTTTGATTAAATTGGAAGAAAAAAACCAAAGTTGGGATATAGGAAGAGTTTCATTAGCTTCCATAATAATAATGAAGAGCAAAGATACTAAATGAAAAACATTTTTGAATGACAATCACGAGAACTTCTTATATGATCCATAAAGACAAAAAATCTTATGTATAATTGAGTTGACAAAAAAAAAGACTTTTGAGCAAAAAATTAAATAAATAGACAACCTTATATGAAACAATGAAATAAAGAATGAGACGAAAACTAACGGATAAGAATAGAACAAGTATAATTTAAAAAATGGAAAAGAATGACCCTAATGGTCGACAAAGTGATTAGAATAAATAAAGTTTAATAATAAAAAAAAACTACTCAGAAAGGTAAGAAGAAAAATAAGGAATTTAATCGAAGTTGTTATAGCTACATTTTTATGATAAACAACATCTAATTGATACCAAATTTCAATAATGTCCATTTTTACAAGTAGTTGAACATATCTTGCATCTCAAGAAAAATTTATATAAGAACAAAAAAAATGTATAAATAAAACCTTAAACTCAATATACCATTTCCAAATGTTCTTTAATGCTTAAAAATCTATCCTCAATCAAGGGTTTTGTAAGGATATGTACAAGCTAGTTGTTTGTATATACAAACTCAACAATAATATCCCTTTTTAGCATATGATTTTAAATAAAATGATAACTAAGATTTATATGTTTGGTTTTATAATAATGAATAGGGTTTTGGTAAGGAATATGGTACTAATGTTATCATATAAAATAAAAATTCTATAAAAATACAACTTGAAACCCTTAAGAGTGTGCTTGATCTAAAGGAGTTATGAATAACTACTAGCGACAAGATATTTGGCTTTAGGTATCAAAAATGCTATGAAATTCAATTTTTGACTAGACTATGACATTAATGCACCACCTAAAAGTTGGCAAGTACTAGTGGTACTTTTCTATTAAGTTGATTATTGGCCTAATTAGAGTCTAAGTAACCTACAAGGTTAAACATCTTTCCTTTAAGGTACTAAAGGCTTAAGTTAGTAGTCCCTTTAATGTAATAAAATATCCTTTTCAATCCAAATAGATGTGACTCTTTAGGTAATGATTGAAAACAAGTTTATAAGTATATAGTAAACATAATGTCAAGCTTACTAAAAGTAAGATAAAAAAGGTTTTTGATCATACCTCGTATAGTTTCTTATTTATCTTCTTATTAATTTTATCCTTATCAAACTTTGTGAATGTTGGTATTTATGTATCATAAAAGACTTTAAATCCTTCATTTCAAACATTTTCAATATTTCTCTCACATATATAGTTTAGCAAATGATAATTCTATTTATGTTTTAGTTAATTTATAGGCCTCAGAAGAAACTTGTTCCTCCATCATACTTATTTCATATTTCATATTTCATATTTTCACATAATTAGAAAATTTGGTGCACTTAAAACCTAAAGGTTATTTAACATATACTTTCTCAACAATAAAATCATTAAGACATATATTCTTTACATTTATTTGATATAATGTGAAATTCATAAAAGATATGCTAACATGATGTAAATGACTTTTAATTAAGCCATAAGTATAAAGATTTTATCATAATTTATTTATTTTTTATGATTGTATCTCTTCACCATTAGTTTAGCCTTATTTCAGACTATTTTCCTATTCTTATTAAGTGTGTTGTGAAATACCCACTTGGTACCTATAATAGGATAGTATCTAAGTCGAGGGACTAAGGTCCATGCTTCGTTCCTTTTAAATTATTTTACTCATCCTTTATGGCATGCATTCAATTTGTATCACTTACGTTTTTTCTACATGTTTGGGCTTTATCTGAAATATGAGTGCTAAATTAGTGTTTAAATGCCTAAATGATGATTTAGTCCTAAGAGAATTAGAAACATTACCAATGATTTGATCTTAAAATGATTTATTGGTATGTTTTTATTCTCTTAGCACCTTATGATCAAGTTTTGTAAGTTGCCTAAATTTTCAAAATTGGAATTACTTGGCTTAGGTTGCTCTTTTTCAATACTACAACCATTATTTTAGGCTTCCTTGTTCGATGAATCAGTTAAGATTGTCCCTAAACTTTTTGAAGCATCCTCCTTTCTTGGGTTCAAAGGGTTTTTTTTTATTATTAAAATTGATATGGATGGACTCTTTTTCTAACAATAATCTTTTATGGAAAACTTTTTATACTTTGCTAAAGAAGTATCCTAAGAAGATAACTTTATTAGCCTTTAAATTAAAAATTTTCAAGATTGTCTTTAGTGTTTAATATGAAACACTTGCATCTAAAAACCTTAAACTAATTGAATCATGACTTTCCCCCATTTCACAATTCATAAGGAGTCTTTTAAATAAGGGATAAATTAGATTCCAGTTTGATATATAACATGTTGTATATATAATTTTGATTCCAAAATATTTAGGCAAGTTAAACTTATTTACCATTGTTTAAATTATCTCTTACAAAGTTCTATTTTTGCATTTAACTACTTTATTTTAGTGCGGTGTTCTTAGGATTAAAAAATTATAAGAAATTCCTTGGGCATCATAGAATTTTTTGAAGTCATCATTCTCAAATTCTCCTCTATGGTCACTTTTAAGTAAAGTGATAGAGTATCTATTCTCATTTTGTAATTGCTTACAAAATTTATCAAACATTTTCAATGCCTTATCCTAATATACAAAGAATAAAACCCATGTAAACTTAATGTAATCATCTACTATGACAACTTTATAATGTTTTTTAGCTAAAATGGAAACTCTAGACCAACAAAAAAGATTCATATGCAATAATTGTAAAGATTTAGAAGTAAACAATACCTTTTTGCTTTTAAAATGACTTTTTACCTATTTACCCATTTAATAAGCATTGTAAAGTATTAGCTTTGTTCATCTTTTTATAAGATTATGATTATTTAACTTGAATAATAAATTCATACTTACATATCCTAAGCACTATGCCAAATCCAAGGATCTTTGGCATTGTCTTTAAATATTACATTTTTTATTAATTATTTTGGAAGAAAGAAAATTTTTTGTATTGCTGGTTATATGTTTAGAGCATCCACTATCTAAGTATCATTTGTTTTTCTTCATTTGATTTTTCAAATGTATATGTATAAGTTTTACCTAATTTTAGGTAATCAAATTTACTTGGTCCCATTTATGATATTTTTTGCACCACTATAAAAATTTTTCATGCATGAATGCTTTTTCTAATGTTGCATGCATGAATCATGTCCAAAATCACCACAATAATGACATATAATATGATATTTCTCATGTGAGAATAAATGGGATGCTTTAATGAAATTTTCAATATGAGGTTGGGATACATGAGAAGAGATATTAGCCAAACCACTATATACATGGTGGCTATGCTGAAATGATTTTTTTTGTCGAACTATAAAGTGCTTTATGCTATTATGCTATATATCTATACATAAATGCATGATTTTTACTTCTAAATAGCAAGAATATATGTAATCTTGTATGAGAAGTTGTAACTTAAACTTTATGTAAATGATATAAGTGATTAAAATTTAATCCAAATTTATCATTAATTAGTCTTTGAAAACAAAGTAATGTGTCAAGTTTTTTTTTCCTTTTAATAAACTTTAAAAGGAAATTTTAGAGGTTTTTGTTTTCTTCTTTTAATAAAGATTTGTCTCTTTAAGGTTGTTTAAAGCAACATCATTTGCTTTTTGTAAATACTCATCCTCTTGTTTAAGTGATTCATTTATACTTTTCAATATCTTATTTTTATGCTCTATTACTTTAAAATGAGCATTGAAATCATTAAATTTGGTTGTTTGTTAAACATTTCTTTGTTCAAGCATTCAAGCATGCCAATCATCTTAATATCATCACGCGAGTCACAATCAGAATTTACCTCATCATCTTGTCATATAAAGGACATGTAATTTATCACCAAAGGATTCATCATTTGAATTACTGAAATCATCTCAAGTGGCCTTCTATACTTTTTTGGTTGGCTTTTTAACCTTTTTCTTGCTAGGAAAATTTGTTGCAATATTTCTAGGTTTGTTATAACAATCTCCTATTGTGCATCATTTTTGGTGTATTGCATGAATGACTTTCTATAATGTTATTTTTTCTTTTATAAAATTTTAATGAATTTTTGTGTAAGCATCACAAACTCTTTTTTATCTTGTTCATTGATTGAATCATTGTTCTCATCATTTTCTTGATCATCTTTAGTTTCTCTTCTAACCAAGGTGAAGACTTTAAATGCCACATCTTTTTATTTTATTATGGCTTTTGTTTTAAATCTCATCTTGTATTTGAGCAATGAACCTACTAATTTATTTAGAGATAATGTGTTTAACTCTTTTGATTATGAATTTGTAATTGCCTTTAGGTTTCATAACTCCTAAAGTGACTTGAGTGATTTTTTAATAAGTTTTTTTTTTTTTAAGATTTCTTAAGGATTCCACAATGTTAATAAATCTAAAATGCATTTTAGTGATATTCTCATCATCGTATATTTTAAATAATTCATATTCACACATAAAAATATTAATCTTAATGCCTTTGACTTGGATGATTCCTTCATATGTTAACATAAGATTGTTCTATATCTCTTTAGCTGACTAATAAGAATAAATAACAAGAAAAGATATAGTTATATTCTTTTAGGGTCATAATGCAATAGAAAAAGTATTTAGATTTATAGTTAAGATTCTAATTTTTAAAATCTTATAAGTGTACTCACTCTTAAGTTTATTAATGGTGACTTTATTTTTGGTATTGGCGATTTTTCTAATAACTTAAAAAATAATTTGCCAAATAATAGAAATATAGTATTAAAAGTATATGATCATTTTATTTTTTCATTTACTAAAATTTTTGAAATCTTCTTTGTGTGATAAAAAATTAAATATTGATTATGTTCTCATGCCTTTAGACATATAATCTTGATATTAAAAGCTTTCAAAATTGGTTTGGGCAAGATTTTTTAACTTTAATTTCTTTCCTTGTAGAGCTAGGAAGTGAACTTTGTATAAATTAAAAAATTTCAGCAATGAGATATTTTGTTTTTTGCCGAAATGAAAATTATTCCAAGTTAGAAAGGCCTTGCTTAAGCTTGATCCTAGCCTACCTTACTCTTTAGTTTGTATTGACAAATTATTTTCTTATAGGGCCTTTGAATTTTTCCAAAGCAATAACATTATCTTAACGAGTTTTCATGTATAAATCCTTTTACCTTTTACACTTAATATATTACAAAATTTATTCTATGTAAGTGCAATCATCTTGGCTAATGAGAAATGACACCCTTACAAGAGCCAATGCATAGTCATGCCACAATTTATGCTTTAAAAAAATATTTACTATCCAAAATATGAAATCCATTTGAATTTTCCCACTAAGATACATTTGGAACTTGTCTTAACATAATCCTTTTCCTCCTTGATCCAAAAAAAAAAAACTTATTTCCTTGTATATATGTATATATATCAAATTGTAAGTTAAAAAAATTAAAGTGTTGCTAGTGTGAAAAGTTATTTAGAATATATTGCTAAAACATCAAAATGTCAAAATGATGACATGGAAAAGAAATAAATACATATAAAATGTCAATGATGACTTGCATTTTTAATATACTTGATACAGATAATAGTACAATTATAAATGTAATCAACATTATTATTTTATAATATACTACTAATTTTTTTAAGTATTAAATGAAGAATTCAAATTTAAAACATAATACATAAACTTCTTATAAGTATTAAGTAGTAGGGCTTTTGCATGTTAGTTTGATAATTTGGTCCAAAATTAATTTAATTATAATTAAAAGACTTATTTCTTTTTGCTCTCACCTTTCTCTTGTAATCAACCATTTTGTGAAAGGTTAATATACCAAAAAAAAAAAAACTACCTTTGCACATTTTCTCAAATCTAGTATGACCTATTAAAAGTTACAATTTACACCCTATAAAGTTAATTTATAACAAATTTAGTAAGACTTTAAGACTTATTAATGGATTTCATTTTCTTTATTAACATTTTGTGCTAATGCATTAAAAAAGATGACGTGCAAGGAAAAAAAAATGAATAAGTGTGCTTTATATTGATAAGTTTGGCTAGTTAGAGTTATAAGCTCAAAATTCAAGTAATTATTTTTAATTGTGTTTTTTTTCTTTAGTAATTATTTCATTAAATTACACAAATAAAAGATAATTACGTTATAAATTATAAAGTAGCAATTAAACACTTTATAAAAACCTTAAAAAATTATAAAACCCTTGGAGATAGAAAATGAGAGTGATTTTGAGAATTTGAAAACTTTATATTGTATTAGAAAGAATTTTATTAATAACTCCTATTTAGGAGACTATAGCTACTTCACAATAATCAAGTTTAAAAGCCCATCATTAAAGAGGTCCATTTATTCCTTTTATTTAGGTAAAATTGCTCCTCCTTTAAAATACAATTTAATTGTTATTTTTTTTTAGATTTTTTTGGGTTTGGCAAATTATATTTTTTAATTTCATTGGGATTGTTAATTAAAGTATTTTTTTTAATTAAATTAGGGTTGTTAATTTAGGCATCTTAATTAAATTTAGGTTTGTCAAATTATAACTTTTAATTAGATTAGGATTATTACTTATTAATGGGTTTATCAATTTGAGTTTATTCATCAAAATGGATATGTTAGATTAGGGATATTTTAAGAGGGATCAAATCAGGTACATCAAATTAGAGTTTCTTTATTATATTGGCTTTATGATGCTATGGTTATTTTATTATAAAATCTTTATTAGATTATGGGTTTTTCTTTCTTTTTAGAGATTAGGTTAGATTAGAGTCTTCAATCACTTAATGCTTAGTAGGCCATTAATATTAATATGCATGAAGAGGTTGTTTATATTTATTATGCCTTTAATCATAGAATTTAATCATATAGGATCTTGTTTACCATGATAATTTATCATGATGAGACCTTAAAGATGATGTTTAAGATGTGATATGTTAATAGCAAATGTGATGTACATGAAGCCATCACTATTGACTTTATATCAATGTTAAACATAAAAGATGCATTAAAAGTGCTTAAATATAAATATTTTGTTGATTACATGTATAAGTTTCTAACCTAAAAATTATGTAGTTGAAGCCATTTAGTAGGAAAAGCAATTTACCATTATTACAAATGTTGTTTAAGATGGCTAATACAAAAAAGTACAATGTTTAGATTTATGTTTTGTATAGGGTGGATGAGGCATATATGATTGGTGACACTAAAGAAATTTGTGATATATGTGGAATTAAAGAAATGTTTAAGGTTATAGGAAAAGATGTAGAGTTAAAAGAAAGGGCAAGTAATAAAGTTGGTGAGCGTGATGAAAGGGTAAATGATGGGTTAGAGAATAAAGTCAATAAGTATAATGAAAGGATGAATGATAGGTTAAGAAATGACGTGAGTGAGTTTAATAAATAGGTAAATGATAAATTAAGGAATAAAGTAGGTGAATATTATGAAGCTATGGATCATGTAATAACACAGTCTAATTAACATGTTGCCATTGGTGGTATTGAGCAATAATAACTAAGTGATATGCATAAGCATGAGAGGCAATATAATAATGACATAGAAGGTGGTGTGACTAAGGAAGACAATTCAATATGCAAAAACTAACACAATAAATGATATTAGTGGAGTTTAATAAGCATAAACTTATGTGAGAAATATAGTTAATGAAAAATAATTATTAACTTTTGTTTGTTTTTAAATAAAATTGACTATTTATCTTTGAATTATTATAAGCTATAAAAAGAGGAAGATCTAAGGACTTTAATGCACAAGTAAGCTATTCAACCACACAAACCTAATTAAACCAACCTATTAAAATGATTCAAAGGACAAGGACAAAGGAAATTATACACTTGTTAAACCTAATTCTTCATCAATTACAAAGAAAAAGCAAATTACAAAAGAAAATAAGCATATTAGCGAAGGAGTTTGAATACTTAACTTAATAGAAATAATAAATCTCTTTATAAGACTAATGCTACCACAACTTATGATCATTGTAATAATTATGTGAAAATAAATTATTAAAGTTTAAGAGACTTTTGTTGGAATGACTTAGATGCCTTTAATTTGACTAAACACTTAGTGTTTAGCCTTAATTAGATTAGGTCTCATGTTTTTAGAGCATTTATAAGGTCAAATGTAGCTTCTATAGTATCTATAAATATGTAGCATAGGCTAGTCCAAGGAGATTTCCAATAATAAAGAAGAAAGTAATTGACCAAATTGTTAAGAAATTTAAAAGAAAATTTTTACATGTTTACATAATACCAGTCATCTTTTAGAATATTGACTAGCTTATTATGATGATCTTCTGTATGGTTTAGTTGCATTTAGGAAAATGGTTAAAATGGTTATTATGTTTTAACTTTTGTTTCTTATTGTACAAGTGCATTTTTAACTTAGTGATGTAATAATTATATGAGATATGAAATTTATGGTAAAAACATGATGCATTTCAATTGTTTTGGATTTATTACATTTATATTACCATTATTGATAACACTACACACACACACACATAAATATATATTGCAAAATAAGATTTCCAATAACTAATATTCAATAATGGATATAATTTAGACATATGATAAACATCATAATTAATAATCATATTTTCTTCTTTAATTACAAGATCTTACATTTATTCCTTAAACACTATGGTAGATATATGATATTGCCATTTACATAAACTTTCACTAAGTAGCTAATTACAACCATTTCAATGTCAATGCATAATACACCAACACCTAATCGACACTTTATACATACCTTTAGATGTTCAATCTCCTTTACTAAATTCTTATTTATAATTTGTAACTCAACACATTTAGCTCTTATTCTACCCATTTCTTAACCTATAAACTATGTTTTCTTATTTTTTGACTCAATTTTAGTCTCCAATAACTTAATCTAGTTTGAATGAAGGTTTTTTCTTCTCATTAATGCTCTTATCTATTTCCTTTAATTCCTTGTTTTTACTTTAAAGTGACCTAATGATCCCATCATGACACTTTCTTGTTCTACATCACACAATTTAATAAAACAAAAATCATATTGTTTCCAAAAACAACTTATGAATTTTTGTCTTGACTTATTTTTTCTCATTGAGGTGTAAATCTTGGCAATTACTTTATGGTTTTAAAGAACTTTTTCTAGCCCAACACTTGTTGTAGAAGAGGACGCTCCACCAATCTTTACACTTTAACTCCTTTCTCTAATTTCACTACACTCTAACAAGAACATATAAACATGCATTTAAGTATAAACAAAAAAGATTAAATGCTTGATTTCTCACTCAATCAAAGCTTTTCATCCCATCATTTCTCAGTCTCTCTCTCACTCTTACTATCTCTTTTGCTCTTGCTTAATTTTTGGGGTCTAAGTTTTTGCCTTATTCTTTCAAAATTTTAAAGTTTTTATTATAATAAATTAAGTGAAAGTTGTAATTAATTGGTTTTTAACAATAAGAGGGTTACAATTTTAATTAATTTGTGTATTCTAATTTTATTTCATTTGTGTAAATAATAAATAATTATTAAAGTTGAAAAAACACAATTTAAAATAATTACTTGGATTTTTGGCTCATACACCTAATTAGCCAAACTTGTTGATATGAAGAACATTTGTCTATTTTTTTCCTTTACATGTCATACTTTATATGCATTAACATGCTATATCAATAAGGTAGATAGAATTCTTTAATAGTCATAAAATCGTTCTAGATTTGTTAGAAATTAATTCTAGAAGGTGTAAATTGTGGTTTTTTGTAAAGTTATGCTAAGTTTAAAGAAATACGCAAAGGCAATAATTTTTTTTTTTTGCATATTAATCTTTTTGTCAATGTAACCCTTTTTTTCCTTTTTTTTTTTTTTTCAAATAGCTACATCTCATTTAGATTATCTCCTAAAGGAGTAATTTAACATAAAAGGACCATTTTACCTTCTATAAGTAAAATACAACCAAATTAAATAATATAATTTCAACTAAGTTTATTAAAACAAACAAAAAATTAGAAGTTAACCTATAAACACCATATAAAAAAGTAACAATGTACAATATAAGATATAAAAGGGAATCAATAAAAGTTTAATATGTTGAACAAATTAGGCATTGAAATAATTAATTAAGCTTTGTTCCTTTTAGTTTCACTTGGAAGCTTGAAAGGATTTTCACTTTGGATGGGTTTGATAATTGTAGTCTTTATTGAATAATCTACTTGGTTAATATATCCATATTCACATTTTTCATTGTTTTTAGAATTATTCTTTTGTCCATGACCATGACTTGGTAGCAAAAGAATAAATATAGAAGTCTAACATTCCATTCAAGAACAAACAACCAAATGTCTCTTGTGTCAATGTATCTATATATTTTTTTTCTTAATTCAATCACCATTGCATTTAAAAATAAGTCAAAAACTTGTTTCATAGTTCAAATATTTTTATTTATAATTTGTTCTTTACATAATCTAATCTTTTTAGTTAAAATTTCAAACAAAAATTATATAAAACAATTCAAACAAAACTAAGAGATTTTTTACTTTTTCAAGCAATTATATATCTATTTATATATATATATTTATATATGTAATTATATTGCCAAAGTTAAGAAAAAATTGAATCATTCTAATTGATTCTTAAACTCAAAAAAGCTTATATAATGTCATTTGCTTGCTTGTAAGGATATTAATAAATCTTATAGATTAACTATAATAAAATATTCTCAAATTAACTAGAATAATAATCATGGTCAATGATTTCAATTAATTTTAATATTACTCTTTTTAAAATTTTTATTAATGATTAAATACTGTTGTCTTCTATATTGTAAAATCAAAGGACAACAAATAATAGGGATGTAAGGGTTTTGCTTTGATTAACATTATAAAATATGTTAAATAAGTTATTTCTTTTTTCTTTTTGATCATTCTTATGAAAGATTACTATTAAATTAGAATCATTTTAAAGAAGGATAGAACTATGTTAAACAAACTTAATTAAGTATAAAGATAACAATATAGATAAGCATAAGAACCACGTATATACACTAGTCTTGCTCTTTTTATGGTCCTTTAAACCAAAATTCTTAATCACATAGAATTTAGGATAAGTTTACACCTAGGTTACTTAAGTTTTTTATTGTCCAAATCCATGTCATTAAATTTAAAATTGTCTAATAAAGGTTAACACAATTAAAAATAGAGCACAAATGGATTTAAATTGTTAGTTTTTTTTTTTTTCAAAATTATTACTTAGTGTCATATATGAAAAATCCTATTAATTTGACTTAACAAAAATGTGCAACATAGGCTAATCTTATTTCTCCTAATAGATTCCACCTAAACAACACTTTTTCTCTCTCTTATCCCATGTTTTATGTCTTTGTCTTTATATCATAATAGGGAATTTTTAGGTTTAGAAGAACTTTATCATTACTCTTTCTATTATACCTACTTACCTTAGGAAAAAAAAAACAAATTTAACTTAAAAATTAAAGAAACGAGTTTGAAGCATGTCATTCTATTGCAACCTACCTTCAAGTTTGAAGATTTCTCTAACAAACACTAATCAAGATGTTGATGTAAGGCATATGCCTTGTTTCTGATGAGTTAAAGTGGTGCCATTGTGAATTTTTTTAACTAAAATTATCCTATAAGTGCTAATTTTGATATTTCTTGTTATGACAGATGTAAAAAACTTGTGATTCTCTTTTTAAATGGATTGATCCCCCAATGTGTCTTAACGCACAATAAATCATTCCTACACTTCTTAAAAAGGCTACCATTGTTGAGATTATAACAAAAAATGAACAAAAGTGAGTAAATGCATTTTAAGATTTTTTATTATTACATAAATGTTATTAATTTTGATTATAATTATTATAATAAAAAAGAATGAGAATATAAAGCTAGTTAAGGAGCAATTATGGGTAATGGAAAATGGGATCTTTATGTGATTCATGGTGGAATGTAGATATTATTAGTATTTTTATGTAACATTTAACTTAATATGAGAATGACAGCAATGTGTTCATATTACTAAATGTGTGCTTTACCATTAGATCATTGGCCTTTAATCTTACTTATGTTACTTAATATAAGAGGCCTTTTTCCTGCTTATTAAAGATGTATTATTCAATATAAATTAGTTATTTAAATAACCTTTTAATATTAAAGTAACAATTTTTATTTATTCAAAATCAAAAATTATATTGTCATTTACAAAAACATTCAAAGTATCCTAAGTATACTATGTGTACCAAGCATCCAAAGATTCCAAAAGCATTAAAAGAGTATCTTAAGAGTCAATTATTTGGGAAATTTGATCGAAGAGAAAAAAGGCATTATATCTCTCATAAAAAACACAAAACGAGACATTTACAATGTTTATATCAAAAGATCATATGAAGAATTAATTATGTATAGTTGACTCTTAAGCATAAACTCCTTACATAAGCTTTACCATAAAAATGGATCCACCATCATTTATAGGAAGATTAGACATTTTCCAATTCCTTTCCTATTACAACTCTTAAAGACATATGATATTAGGCCCTTATCTTTATATAGGCAATTAGGAGTTCACTCTTTTGCTCCTTTGTATCTACAAATAAAAATGTCAAAAACTTCATAATTTCACGATTAACAAGTAAACAATTACGCAATTAAAGTTAGATGACTCATTAGTTTTTGAGATTTAGGAGTATGTGAAGTTAGTGTATTTTTGCAGTTTTTTTTTTACGTCATATTAAATTATAGTTTTTGCATGTCATTATATATCTACTATTGCTCAGTTTGCTTGAGTGTGAATAGGGCTCTTTATCAATTCTAATACTATGTTTCTTTAGCCTATCAATCATACTCCTAAAGGATAATAGATCAATAAAGTTTTTCCCCTTTATTCCTAAATACGTGAACCATGTATAAGATTCATGATGAATGAATATTTCTCCAAATATTTTTGCTTGTTCACTATGGCTAACAGTAATCAACATAATCCTCTTCTGTATTAAAAACAACAAAAATGGTAAGACAACATGGCATATCAAAAACATCTTATTCCCTACATGAATAAGTTTTTCTTTGTAGGTTTACAATTAACTTGACACTTATATGTATAACATCATACCAATAACTCCATTAAAAATAACTTTATAGTCAAATCTTATTTCTCTCCTAACGTATAAATTTATTTTTTTATTTTTATATCCAGGACCATCCTTTTTACCTATTACAAATATTTCTATATGTCTTTAGTTTAGTCATCATTCAATAAAAAGCCTTGCAAAGTCACTTTGTGTGTCAAGTGATAATAGTTTCAAGTTTTGCTCCCAGTCTAGTATGTTTAGAGCCTTGGCATAATCCTAAAATAGTTTTAATAGTTTATACCCCTTATGTTTCCTTCTTCACTTAATAAAAATATATCTTACATAGAATTTGCATTTTAATTTAAGCAAACACCTCTTTATAGTTCTTAAAATTTCTTACACATGATCATGAATACTTTGTAAATAACTGGAATTAAAGGTCTTAAGGTAAAAGATAAGTTTATATTTAAGATACTACGTATCAATTAAGATTACAATTAGGTTAATTACTTTGAATAAGTTTGAAATTGAGTTATAATTGGGTTAGACTTAATTAAAAATTGATTAATCAATTCCAAATAACAACATAATCACAAACATATTAAAAGTATTAAATCATAAGATAACATTTAAAAGGCATTTATCAACTTTTACTATAAAATAACATTTATAGTATTCATATTATTAACATCACAAAATCATAACCTATCTATCACTATTAAGCATATTGATGTTACCTTTAACCAAAGAGAGGAACCAACTCATATTTGTAGTAGTCTCCTTCTTTACCATAGCTTATGCAAAGGGAAACATCTACTTATTTTTGTTTTAAATAATTATAAACAAGACAACCCCTTTAGTATGTCTTTTAGGAATACACTATTTATTCCAACTATCTTTTTCCAATCTTTTAAAATTTTCTTTTTAAAACAATCAAATGCCATGCACATGCAATTTAAAATTGGTAATCCCCTACATATTGATGGCTTGTAAACCTCTAACTTTACTATACTTTTAAGGTTAGACCTTAAAAGCTTATTTTTGGAGTCTTATAGAGTTGTATAATTCTAATCAACATTAGTAATATCAATTTCTTTACTCTTTTTAGTCTAGATATACTAACATCAAAAGGTATTATTCTTTACTCTTGGTTTACATATCAATGTACTTCATAGTCTTAAATCCACCATAATTTTTTAAAAACATCCTCTATAAGTTATATTATAGTTGCCCTTTTATTAGTGAACACCTTGGTAAAATTGTAATATTCATTGACAACTCTAATCACTTTAAAGATAGCTTTATTAGATAATAAAATTATGATTTTTCAAGGTTAGTTTGGTATGATACAATGTACCTTTATGAGATTCTAATTATTCATTGAATAAAATATCACCACCATTTTCGTAACTACATATTTCACAATTACTTCTTTAAACTGGTATACATTCAAAAATCTCATTCTCATCATAAAGTATAGATCTTTAAAGTATTGATCATACATAAATGTTTTGCTTTTTTTTTTTTCTTATAGCTTCATCTTTATTACTTTCCTTATCTAATCTCATTGACTCATAACTCACTTCTTTATCAAAATTAAAATAATTAATTTGTTATGCATCATTCTTATTAGTCCCTATTACCTCACCTATATTAGCTTTGACTTCATCAATTAGGTTATTCCTCAATGAGCATTTTTATACCCACTAAATCCTTCATCCTCACCTAGTCCTTCTTTTCCTTTATTATTATAATTTCATAATTGTAAAACTTTTGCACATGTTGTCTTACATTAAAGAGCTCCTTATCTTTTAAAATAATTTCAATAATTCAAGTTCAAAATTTTCAAAATCATTTGCCTCTTCCTCCCTTTCATTGCCAACTACTGGCTTTTTACCCCTTTCTTTTTGTACTTCTCCTATTAATAACATCAACAAATGGTTCAAATGCTTTAATAGTATTTACACCCCTAAGGTCTTTTCTCAATCTTAGTCCCACCAATACTAAAACGTTATAAGTCTTTTATCCTTTTGGACAAAGTTTTTACTTAAACAATATCACTTTCTTCAACTTCTTTAGCATCAACGTATGCTTAACCATATTACAAAAAGCATCATCACTATATAACTTTCAAAGTCCTTCATTTAACAACTACCCCAAATCCTATAATATACAACCTTGATTCTATCATCATTTGATATATTACCCATAAGTAGATAATTTTTAATATTTTTAACATTCTAAACATAGAGTTTATTTAAGTTAACCATATTAATTTCATGTTGTGTGTCATTATATAAGAAATAATAAGGTTTAATTAATGACCCACGATAAAAAAAGAATACATAAATCCCACCAAATTGCACTATTTTAACAAAATAAATAATACAAACATTAAACCAAACACCATTTAAGAATGATGAGTTTTATTATCGTTAAGTATACACACTTCAATGCTAGTAAAAAATTTCTTGATTTTATCAAAACTATGAAATAATGTTAACTTGAGAGTTTGTTTACCACTTAATCAAAAGGGGTTTTAAAACCTTAAACCCTTTATAGTATGTAACTAATTCTTCAATTCTTTTGGTTTTAGGATTTTTCATTACTTAAGCAAAGGAAGAAAATTTTTTAAGCTTTTTTTTTGTTTTAATTTCTTATTACTGACAGTGATATAGATTGTAGGAGGAAAAAAGACAAAAAAAAAAAGACATTTTGGTGGGATCTAGTAAGGGAGAGAAAATGAGCATACATATAACATTTTTGTTAAGTTGGATTAACAAGCTTTGCCACACTTGATTACACATCAACTCCACATAGACATTTAATGACGCATTTAAGAAAACTATCTATTTGACTCATTCATGTACTATTTTCAATTGTGCTAACCCTAATTGGATGATTTTGAAGTTATTGATTGGGATATGAACAATTAGAAACTTAATAACTGAAATACCAACTTATCTTAATAGAATTATATATAATTTATTAATTATTATCAAAAATTAACATTGCATAATAAATAAATATATATATATATATATATATATATGAAAGCTAAAAGAATTTAACATTATATGATGTTGTTTTTTTAAATTATTCAATTTAATTTAATTCTCCTTTTCATAATATAAATAAAATTAGCTTAAATCATTATTATTGCACATTTGCAATTATAGGAATCCTAACAACTATTATACAATGATATTTTTAAATTATTCTCTTAAATATAAGATTATATACATTTTTATGTTTTATTTTGTACCTAAGACTTTTAAAGTACTTGTCTTAACCATTTTTGTTGATTCTTATTATTCTTTCTTTTTTATGTCTTAATTAAATTTGTTATTCACTATGCTATCTTTTGGTTGCCACTTTTGTATTGTGGGCTTCAAAAGCTCAAGTATATGATTTCCAATCTAACTGAGATTAAATCAAAAGCTAGTATATATTTATATTGTTAAGATTAAGAAAAAACTTAATAATTTTCAACAATTCTTAAAGCCAAAAGTGCTTATATGGTGAAGTTTACTTAATTTTATAAATATTTATATATTTGATTTAAATTTTAATTTTCTTATTTTACTCCTTTATTAACATGGCTTGTAATATTTAACATTAACTTAATAGTTGATTTGTAATCTTTCATGATATTTTAATAAAATTAGGATCTCAACATAACTCATCCTTACACTCATGGTTCCTATATAGAACTATTTAGTTTTTAAACACATATGCAAAAAAAGCTGTTAATTCACTTATAAATTTCATTCTTTAAAACTCTGTCTTTCACTTATATAATAATGGAAGAGCAAATCTTATTAAAATGTTATTGAATATATTTTGTATTAATTTTTTGCATTTTTTTCTCCCTTTTAAGCTAGTTACTTATGTTTACCTTTCTTTTGGATAGGAAAGAGTTTAAGACAATGTCAACATTCATCAATTAAATTTTGTTTTCTAAACTCTTTGTTTTCTAATTTCATTATAATGGAGGAAAGCATATCTTAATAAACTTTTATTATTACATTTATTATTTTAATTACTTGTAATTTTTATCTCTTTATTGAGCATGTTATTTTCTATGGCTTAACATTGACTTTTAATAAGTGAAAAAGATGTGTTCTTTTGTAAAACCAAAGAGGTTTAAAGTATGATGACTTTAAGTTTTGCCTCCCTTTCTATTTTTTTGGGATAAATTATGAGGATTACAATTAGTGCAGTTATTGAATTTACATGTTAAGAATTTGTATAAGTGGCTTGATTTTCTCATCTTCTACATACTTTAAAGTTTGTGAAGTTTTAAGTAAGAAACAAACATAATGGCATATAAAGCTCAAGTTTCTTATAACTTAGTGAACATAAAAACTATGTTATGCTACACAAACGAAGGCTTCATGAAAACCATATGATAGTTTATAGAAATATTAATCAATTTTGATGGCTAATAGTCACTTCACATCGATCTTGTGGGCATAAGGAAGAGGTATAAATCAAATTGCATAATTGTTTTGTATAATTTGTTTGGTTCCTAAGATGAAATAAGTTGTTTACTTGCATGAGACAATGCCCTTTTCTAAAAGAGAACATAATCAATGTAAAAAGCTTAATGGATTATCACCTTTTATTGTTTGCTTATTCATCTCTCTTCTTATACTTACTAAATTGATATAATAATTAAACTAAATAATTTGTGGATTTTAAAATCTTTCTCATCCCTCACATTTTAAACTAAATAATCAAATTACATTAATTAGTGTATATGCTTATATCAAATTGAACTCATATTATTACTTCTTAATATATATCTAAATTTTGCAAAACAATCAAACTCAAACGTGTGTGTGTATGTGTGTGTGTATCTTAAACTCACACTGAATAAATATCTAAAACTTGGGACCATATATGCCTTCTAACTACTTATTATATCTATCATACATCTATCCATTATACCAAAAAATGTAATAACTGATCATATAACAAATCATAAGTGATGTGCAAATAAGCTATTGTCCAATTCAGTGCTTAAGTGTTCATCTATAGCACAAAATGTAACAATTAAAATTTTTATGATCTCAATCTCAAAAGATTATTTTGAATTATGAAAGAATTCCCTTTAATTATTGTAACAATTTATAATAGAAAAATAACCCATCAAGATTTTTAAGTTACATTAATTCAAAACTAATTAAAATATTACAAAGATAACCAAATAACATCCTATAACAAACCATTCAATACATAGCTCAAACTAAGTTAAAAAATAAAAACATATTCCCATAACCACAAAAAATGTTTTTGGATTCTCATAATATTAAGTGTCACATAAAGTAAAAAGTCAATGAATAATAAAATAAAATTCATACCTTTAAATATATATAAGTCATTTCCATCAAGTCAATCTTCTCTAAATTAAATTTCTACATAATTTAAAGAGAATAAATTTATTAGTTATTACCTAACTAAATTTTTAAAGATCGAAGTTACTTCTCATTAAATATATATATACATGAACTAATCTAAATGTGTATACAAGCTATAAACCTAACACATTACACATATTGAGACAACCAATAAATCATGAAATTCTCTAATCATAAGTCTAACATCAATTCTATGGTCTCAATCGAGCCAAAATTAGCATATGAAATATATGATCAATATTAATAATAAATAGTAAAATTAAATGATAGAATGGATAAGACCTCTAAAACTTAGATAATATGGTCAATTATCAAATAACCCAAAAATCAAAAGTAAAAACTAATAATGCTTAAAACCCTATAACAATCATTATGTTTTTGCCTACCGAAACTTATACGGGTGCATTAGTCATGCGTCATCATGAGAGTCATTAATAGAGCTCTACATAGTTGTCAAGCCCTAATATATTACATTTTTGTGACCACTTAATAAAGATACATCAAAATATGTACCAAAACCTTAAACTCCTACTTTATTATTGGTATCTCATTTATCATCTCTGGCTACTTACATTATTTGGCACACTTATATAGTCGAAAGTTATAACTATCAATCTATTCAAATTATACATTTATGCCAAGAGTCTTTTGCCAAAAGTATGATCAAAACTCCAATAATCCCTTTCACTTTTCTTCCATTAATGTTGCTGCCATCCTATCTCTCAGTTATTGAGAAGAAGATGGAGAGAATAATGAAGAAAAGACTAAAGAAGAAGAAAGAACTGGAAAATGAATTTGAAAAAAGAAGGAAAGAAGAAGGTAGTGGTAAGGGTGTAAATGGATTAACTTAGGTCTATTTAATAATTATATTTAGATGAAATTGCTAGTACTAGTTACAAAATTTTTCAAAGTTGAACTAACTAAAGTAAAACCAATTAAATTGTCATTAGTAGTTACAAATCAGTTTAGTTTGTTTAGTAGTTTAAATTATGTTCATTAGGAATGAAATTGTTATTGACACCTTCTATTTTTTGACACATCCAACAAACAAAGCAATCAATATCAAGAAACAAAAAATTAAGGACACTTAAATGAAATACTAAAATAAGAATGTAAATTTTTCAAAAATTAGTATAAAGGATAACTAATTCAAAACTTGGCAAGAAATATTATATAAATAACTTGTCTTTATTCAATGTATTAGGTATGAGTGGGTCATGCATGTAAATTGTGACAATGGTTAAGTTTTTCATTTTTTTTATAGTTCATATTCTTATAAAATATACTTTGGAACTTTGATATTATACTCTTAAAAGCATAATCAAACTCTTTAAATGTGATTTTCTTAAATTAGAAATAATATATTTTTTATTTTTAATGGTTTTTATGGATTTAATTTAATTTTAATCAAGTTAATTGAGTTAAGTAGCTTGAGCAAATTCCTTTACACCTAAGTAAAAGGATTGAAAAAAGAAAAAAAATGGGGGATATTTTATAATGTGGGTAAGTTCACAGTATACACACATATCAACAAATAAGAAATTTTATTATCTCTTACTAATAGAAAAACAGAGAAATATTTAAAAATTTTAAAATTTTTGGATACTTTTACAATTAAATTCTAAATCTTATTAAATTTTCAAAGAAATCTTAAATTTTTAATTTTCATTCTATATAAATTCTTTTTTAATAGGATTAGTCAAACTTTTACATATATAATTTGACTTTATAAATAGTCTCCCAAAATATATCTTAAAAATACAAAAATATATATGTGAACGTATTTTACTAAAATTTTCTTCATTCTTTAATATATAGAAGGCCAAAACCCTAACTTCTTTGTTGTTGAATTTGGAAAAAATATTATATATGTGAATAAATAAAAAATTTAACAAAATATACACATAAATGTATTTTTAAAACATATTTAAAATATTTTTATATAGTTTTTCTTAAATTAAATTACATATTTAACACTTGATCAAATCATGTCTAATAAAGGATGCCCATATAATGAAAATTGAAAAATATAATTTATTTAAAACTCCAAAAAAAATTAAGACTTAATTGTAAAAATTATTAAAATTTTAAAACTTCATGAAAACTTATCCCCTAGCCAAAATTCAAACTAAAATTACCAAAATTCATTTCAAAATTACCAAAAGTTAAAGTTACTCAAAATGAAAATAAGAATTTTACAAAATATTACAATTTGGAATTTGTTCCAAGGAATTTACTAATTTAGAATTATCTGAAAACAAAGATTTGTGTCAATAATTAAAAAAAAGAAATATAATGATAAAATCACCTTTTTCCGTCTTTTTTTTTTTTTTTTTTGCTTTTAACAAAAATTTTTTCTTGACAGAAAAATGCAGATATAAATGGGTTGGATACATTTAGTCATGAGAAATGATGCAGTGGTTAAAACATCTCGTCAATCTTAATTCTTGACTTAGATATGCTTCTGTATGTGCCATTTCATTCTCACCATCCAATATTATTCTATTCTACTCAACTCAAGGCCCTTTATCCCAAAGCTAAAATCCCTCTTTTTCTCTTTCTAGAAAAGAAATTATAATAATGCAGCATAACTATTGACGTTGTACATCTGTCACCGGATTTATCCATAAAAGTCTTATAGATGGAACGTCAATGTTAGACTCAGAATACCAGCAAAGAGTTCTAGTATTGTAAATTTTTCTCTGTTAGGAGTTGTAAATTATATAATAAAAATAATTATTTTTATTTTTATAATTAAAATTTAAAATTTTTAAGATAAATATTCAAGTGCTTAATTATTGAATATTGCATGGGGACCTTCTAGTAGTATAGAATGATCACAAGAAGTGAACCCTACGAACGATCCCCATATGTTCTTATGCTTAATTTATTTTCCATCCTGTTTGATATTTAATTATATAGAGGAAGCAGATACGATTCAGTAGTCTAATTCGACGGGAAGAAAAGCTGGTAACCGAACTTTCCCACCAATATTTGACAAAAAGAAAAAGAAAGGTCATGGACCCATTTTGAACAATAAAGTTCCTCCATACTCGTTAGATCAAGGCTTTCTTTGACTAACTTTAAGACCCCTAATGCTAATGCACAAAATAAACATTTGACCATTTCATTTGCCATATAATGACAAGGAACCCTGGTTGTTTTGAGTCACTGTCCAATGCAAAACATTAATTGAATTTAAGGGCAGCAGTAGACCATTAGTTTCCCTTTGATTTGGCATTCTTTTCTTTTTATTTAGTGGCGAAAAAGCAAAAAAAAAAAAAAAAAAAAAAAAAAAAGAAAGAAAGGGAATAGTGAAATCCAAGTTAATCATCCAAAATGTCAAAGGGGGAATAATGTGGGACAGAGACTTTATGTCACATCCGAGGCTTGTTTCCTCTTTGGCATATTAGCTTTATCATAAGGAAAATACTAGGGTAAATAAGTTGTTTAGTGATACGATCAAATACAGTATAATTATATATAAATGGTATTTAGAATCGTATAGGTATTATTTAGTCTCACATAATTGAATTATATAAAAATAAAGTAAATTTTTATATAAAATTTGTGTTACATCAATATTTGTAATGTAATACCAGATACCTTGTGTGGTATAAATCACGTTGTATTTACTTATGTCTACTTAAATAATTTGTCTAGACATCTTTTAAATAGTGGCTCCGAATTGTTGTTACGAGAATTATGTGAGAATATGCATTAGAGCATTCATTATATAACTCAAAATTTGATTTCTTAACATGATTAATTAGCAATGAAATATCTTTTTTTTCTTTTAAATTTAAATAATTATAATAATTCCTTTTGATTCTTTATTTTAAAGTACAAACTTTCTTCTTCCTCTTCTTCTTCTTCTTCTTCTTCTTCTTCTTCTTCTTCTTCTTCTTTGCTCTTTCCGTCACACCAATTTCCTCGAACTAGAAATTAGTTAGTCCCCACAGCAGTTTCTCAAGCGTGTTAATTAAAAGATCATGGTATACGCATTATACTCATGGTCATAATAGACAATAATGATAATTGTTAGTGTAATCATTCTTCAAACAATAAAATGAATTATAATTCAACACATGCTAAGCTTCGCATAACGTGAAGACCAATCACTTTGTAGAGTAGAAATCCTTTTAAGAAAGTCACATCTAAACTTGCTAAAAGGGGGGAATTAAAAAAAAAAAAAAAAGGAAAAGAAGAAGTATCATCTTTAACAAATATGGATACCCTTAAAAAAATTGTATTATATTGCTCTATTACATATGTAAAGATAGTAGAATTATTGTATTGTGACCTACAAATTACAAGTTTAAATTAAAGAAATATTTTTTTGATAAAAATAAGGGTTAGGTTATATATATCAATCATTTTTTTTTAACTGACATTACAATGTGGAACCTCTTGTTCAAAGAATGCATTTCATCTATTATGTACGCATGCAATGCAATATTATCTATATATATATTTTTTATATTTGTTGGGGACCTCTCTCCGGCTTTCCCTTATGCACCAGTACTGAATAAACATGCACCGAGCCACGTCCGAGACCATGATCTGGTTGGCAACATAGACGGCAGTATCCTTCGTTGAGCACTAATAACTAATTAGTATGAACTCGAAATAAGCCTGCAAAGCTAACTAATTATACGAGGAACCTAAAGGGTATCTATATATATATATATATAAGTGGATATGATTCTGCATTAAGGTTGAAGACTTGGTGCTCTTTGCAATATTTGGTCGGCCAGGTTCTTGCCGACAATAGATTTCCTTTTTTTTTTTTTTTTTTTGTAATCCTTCGTTCTTTTAACATGGACAAGATCCTTCGTTGGAAAGGAATTGCACGCATGATAACATCCCAAACATTAGTGAAACGAAACTAAATTACTCGAACACACAACGTCCTTTGTAATCAAATGTCTTAACGGCTTAACTTTACATTATATTTTATTTTATTTTATAATTTTTTGAAAGAGGTCTAGCAAGAAATTCATGAGAAAAGAAAGAAGTATTCCCTGTTGAGTCTAACGAATAAGCTTCTTGATTAGCGATAAAAAAAAGGGACCAACTGCATTTGTAGTTAGTGTCACCTCTACTACTACTCTTGTTCAATGAAGAAAAGGGAATGCTGGGTATAACTAAAAAGGTGTGCAGGTCATATTATGAAAGAGTTTTTGGTAAGGAACTAGCGAATTTCTATTAGGACAGTGGAGACAGGGCTGATTCTCTCTCGTACGCTTTACACATACAGATATAGAATCCAGCTGCTAATTGATTCAGGTGGCTCCTTTGAATCTTTGCACTTGCTGTGTTCAAAGATGCTTACTGGCTTCTTTCCAGTGTAACTTACAAGGACTGCATCCTTGTACAGGGCATTGGTCCTTCTAGTTAGATGGGAATCTAGCTGCCGCGCGCACCCTTTTTTTTTTTTTTTTTAAAGATTAAACGCAGGCAGACTCCCAGTGGCATTGGTAAGGATTGCCGAGCAGTGGAAGCTAGAAAGAAAAAATGTGGGCCTAAAAAAAATTTAATTGGATAAATTAATAAAAATTTTTTAAGGGAACAAATATATGAAAAAAATAGAATAAAATGATAAGAAAATTAAATTTTCAGTGGGGCCTGCTGTATATTACATGTACTGTAGTAAACAGTCATTTAATGTGGGGGCTCATCAACACTAATTTAAGTGTAAAACACATAAAAACGTACAGAATCATGGGGACACATCTTGCTTGGGAGATGTTCTTGAACTTGTGGATGGAGAGAAAAGTTCTATAAAATGTATCCTTAGCCCCAGAGATTTCATTAACATTTAATTTTGTTGGACCTGAAGAGTAAAGGTCAAGAAATCAAATGAGATTTATCAAGAAGATGAGAGAAATCAAATAAAATATGGGTTAAACGTTAATCTAAGTGGGACTAGTATGCCATGGAGTAGGACATTGTAATATTTTATTTTTTTAAAATATTGTGTATTAGAACCTTAATCTTTGTCTAGTACCCAAATTATTAGTCTTCATTACTCCCTTTAACCTTTATCTCTTTTATCATACTCCCCCTTAACATTTTTACCTCATTTATCATTTCCCCTTTATTATTCCTTCAGCATTTGTACTCTTATCATCTTCCTTAGCATTCATGCCGTTAACAGAGACACTCTTGTACATAGTTTTAGAAATGGGATTGAAGTGGGACTGTTTGCAAACCCATAGGAACACCGTTTTGATTTTTTTTTTAAAATCAATTGTAGAACTCGAATTTTCTCAATCTTCATTCATTTATGTAAACTCAAATTTGTTGACAACAAATCACGAATCGTTTCATTGCGAATTTCCAACAGTGAGCCAGATGAGTTTTTAAAATAAATAAATCCACAACCTTTTCATGAATGTTTGATTGACAAATAATTAAATCTGTTAATAATCTATTGGTGCTTGTTAATGTTTGTATTCAGTAGAAATTGATCTGTTGGTCCAACCGCTAAGTCACTGGCTAGACCAATAATTTACTGACCGAGTCTTATGTTCGGATCAATATTTCGACCGAATTTTAAAACTATGCTTACCATAATAACCGTCCTAATCTTTAATCCTCAAAACATCATTTTTTAACTTTGGCCAATGTCTTAACATCGGATTCAAACGCTGAAACCCTCTCAAAGTGTCCTTGTCACTCCATGAACCCTTATTTTGGTACTCTGCATGTGGTTCATTTTACGTCGCTACATAAATTTGACAAGTGAACTTGCCGAAAAAAATCAAATCAAGATTTAACATGCTACCTAAAAAAAAAAAACATGTAAAACACATCAATTGGATTGCTGAAAGTTGATTTTGATAGATGCATAATGGGAAAATTTGGATTGAAACCCAATCTAAATCATGATACACATTATGTAACCACTGAGGTTGTCGATATCTGGTTTTAGGGCTGTGACAGACATGTCATTCAAGGTAAGGAGACCTGCCAAGAACAGCGTAACCTCTGTAAGGAACTTCAACATTCATTCTACTTTACGCTTCCACAGCGGAACATGTACAAGAATATCTGCAATGCATACGAGTGCACTCTACTACCAAACTCAGTTCATCCCATTTCAACCAGTAATCTCAACAACTAGAATTAAACTCAGATTCAACGATACGTCTCAGCGTCCAAGGCCCAAGAAGATATACGATGAAAATTATGAAATCTAGTCACTAAAAGATAAATCCTTAACTCTAGCAGAGCACCAATAAATATTATTAAGATACATTTACAGTGCAAATCCCCCAAGTCTAGTTAGAATTCCAAAGAATATTGAAGGCAGTCACGCTGATTACAAGTTATCTTTAAAATGTCAGACTTCATAGGATGAGCGATCTAAATATATTTATGATGATTGATATATCAAAATATAACAAATAATACAAATAAGTTTTTGGTTCTTGTTCTTAACTGGTTCATTTTAATTATGAAAATATTTTTTTTTAATTATTATCAACCATTCCCATAATTGAAAATAAGCTACCAAAAGTTTTAATAAAATAAAGCTCATAAATCAAGCATAGAGACAGATCGGCTCCAACAATTCATTATTCAATATTTAGGGTTTATTTTTCTTTTAGAGACAACTACAGGTTTACGAGTCATTGCTTAATAGTTTCAAGACTGATTTTTTTTTTTTAAAAAAAAAAAAGTAGTAAACATTTAATAGCTTAAAAATGTATACAAACAATACACCCAACATTTTGTACATACTATAACTACTCACAAATAACGAGACCTAATCTTGAATTTCAAGTCCAACATCAATCGAATGACCTCGATTAAACCTAAATCAATAAATGCATCATGGGATCCGTATCAGTAGTAAATGATAGGAATTAAATGATATGGAAACGATAAGATATCCTCGAAATGTAACCTAATAAATCGGACGTGGCATAACCTAGCAAATTGAAAATAAAAATAAAATAAAATAACAACCCACACTTGGAACTACATTGGATGCATATGAGTTACATATAAAGTTAATTTTAAGATTCTTAAAGAATTTTTTTTTTCTTTGAACATATTGATCAATTGTTCTTTGGTTAAAAAAAGAATGAAAAATAAGTACCCTTTATTCTAGTAATCATATTAGATAATTCTAATTTATAATTTTTTGAATATTATGTTACTTCTGCATATAATATATTTTTTTAAAATGCTAAATATAACATAAAATGATAAAAACTTTTTTCTAAGTTAAAAAAATTAAATATGATGAAATATATTTAAATATTATATATATATATATTATGTACTAATAGTTTATTCTAGTTTTTCGATTTTATGAGTTAATCCAATTATAAATGCCATAATCCAACATTTTTAGGACGAGTGGTACTTTCTAACTAGACTCATCTTGACCTCTTCCATCTGATTTTATTTTATTTAAGTGTAAAGATAGTCAATATAATCCTAATCTTGCTAGGAAATGGACATTGCCCTCTTTTTTCTTTTTCTTTTTCTTCTTCTTCTTCTTCTTTTTTTTTTTTTTTGATAAAAACGTTATTAATGAAGACCAATATCTTCATTTTTATTTGAGCTCGACCATTTGATTTTAGTGTTTTTTTTTTCCCGTAAATTTACGAATAATGGCTTCACTTAAGTAAAATGGAAAGTTTCTAAATGCATTTCACATCAATTGTTAATTTGTAAGTGAGCGCATAAAAGTCATCTTATGATAACAACTTTCTTTATTTCTTTCCAATTCTCTATTCATTTTCTTTTTTCTTATTTTCTAATTTATCTAAACAACTTATGAAAAAATTATTTATTTTTCTTGACTTTCTTTCTCGTTTTTTTTTTTTTTTTTTCATTTAGAATCCAAACAAAGTGTCCCCGAATAGTCCTTCCAACATAAGAATTTTCAAGATGAGACTGCAGCTTTTGCAATAAATTAATAAGTGAATTTAGTCTTTATTTTGTTCGCAAAAGTTTTAATTTGATGATGAGCTGTTTGAGACAAACAATTAAAGAAGAATTTGTTGGAGACAAAACAATTGTTAATAAATCTCGAAACAAACAAATTAAAAATTATCTTAAAACTTTTTTAATAGTCCAATGATCATTTAACGCGGCATTTTTTTTTTTTTTTTGTGTGTGTGTGTCTGCAGGTCTAAAAAGGCGACGAGATGACCCACTTTGTTCTTTTTCCACCCCCAAGCCCCCAAGCATGTGATGGGATTCCGATTAGCAGGTAAATGGTCGTTGGGACATGATGGCCCGATAAGACTTCTTGATTTGCAATGAAATGGACGTTTGATGGTTTAGTTGTTCCCTGTCTTCGTACGAACGGGACAAACGCCCGTATGGTTACAATTATACCTATTATTAATTATATACTTTTAATTATTATTATTATTATTATTATTTGTTATTATCAATTAATTTACTGTAAACATGTATCCAATAATTGTGATAATTTCGTGGGGGGTTTTTTTTTTTTTGTTTTTCAGTATTTGTATGAAAAGTTTGGTATCTTCGTGCAAAAAAGACTCAAATAATTTCCTTTCCAAATTCATTCGAGTGAAGTAAGTTAAGCTACACATGGCAGATTTATGATATCGTTTTTCAACCTTCAAAAGATTCCGTGTGGAAAAGTGGAGTAGAACAAAATTTCAACCAATATCATTCTCTCAAAAGCTCTTGAAATTGATTAAATTCCAAACCCCCCAACTCCTCTTTTTTTTTTTTTTTTTTTATCTTTTTCGCATGGTAAAAACTCAAGAATTATTGTTGTCCGTGAATTATTGATAGTATTTGAAAGGCCTGGCTCATGGATTACTTACTCATTTTAGTTGCTGCCAAGCCTTTTTTTTTTTTTTTTTGTGTCTGCAACAAAGGAGACGATATTCAAATTCCTACCTCTTCCTCTTAGTGTAAGACTCATAAACTAATTGCTCCAAGCAGGTGATTTTCGCTTCGAGAACATCGAATAGAGTCAATAGCAATAAGATTGGCAAAACACAAATCCCATATATACTAAACAGAGGGCTCTGGTGCCCAAATGAAAAAACCCTAGAACTTAAAGCAACTTAAACCAAACCCTATATTCAGTTGGGCTATGGAGGCTTCATCTTTACCTAGTTAGCCCTTAAGAACCCTGGCAAATTAAGCAAATCCCATAAGCCTAAACCCCAGCCCACCACATGGAATGCCACCCAAAAACGCAAAAAGGCCAAAGCCTTATGACCCAAATCGAAACCACATGCAACCAGTCCATCTCGGCAGAAAGACTTCACCCATACAATCGCACGTAACAGATCAAAAAGCTAGCCGAACAACACCCACGACTCTCCAAACCCTAGAGTCCCTGAAGCGAGAATAAAACGGCGTCCCTCAAAGTCAATTGCAAAGCCCTTTGGGCTTGTTGAGTCGGTTCATCCCACATGTTGGTTGGGAGGCCACTGCCTGAACGCCTGCACTTGTTCTGTGCATGCAGACTGATCCAAAACCAAGAAAATTTTGATCAAGAAATGCGACAACTTGATTGCATACGACAAACTAACTTGAAAACGGTGTACTTGGACAATTGATGCCACACCTGGATGGTGAACAGAGGATATGAAAGTATCAAAAACACTTGAGAACAAAAGCTTTGGCTACGGTCAACTAGTGACTATTGTCTTAACAGGGGTCCTCTTTTCCCCCCACGTTGCAGCTTGACCTCAAATTAGAAAACTTAGCAAAAAAGACGGGCACCAGATACACATGAATTCAACAACCTATACATTGATAAAATAATATCTGATTTTTTTAGTTTGTTTGATTGCACTCCTGAGTGGGTTAGGGGCATCTTCGACAATGCTCATTTCTTGGTAGTTCCATATAGAAGATATGAAGCTTTAGTGCGAACCTGACATGTGATGGAATTTCTGTTAACATAAAACAAGAAGTGCAAAGAGATCACAACATTTTATGCACAAACCTTTGATGCATATGGCCTCAAATCTGTGCTTGTAATGTGGCATGAACAGTTCTGCAGATAAACTCCCCACATCTCATAAATCATTGGCCTTTCTTCTAAAATTGAATTGTGCAAGAGCCAGTTGTGTGTCAGAACAAGGTATATGTATGTCTTCAAAAGATCACATTTCTTGTCTTTCACATTGGTAGAGATGAGTGCACTCAAGATCTCTTCTTCATTGGTAACCTGCATAATTTGGCAGAATTGACCCAGTAAGATAGATCCTGTAAACCAAACCACCAGCGCATGAGTCTAACCCGAATAATATTTTCTCCAAAAGAGATGCATACAACAGAACTAAGTATTGAACGCAACTATTGTCACTGATAAATGAAGCAGGCCACACATGGAGAAAGAATAAAACATTGAAGTATATCTTGGAACCAGCCCAATTACACAAATGAATCCAAACATGTGAAATAAGTGAAAAACATGGGCTACCTTATTATCAAAACAAATAAGCAGAATGTTATAGGAAAGTGTACTTCTGAGATGATTGAAACGAGTGCTGGAACCTGAAATGCATTCCACAGTTCGCAAGCAGTTGAAGTCCCCATGGACTCTGCACATATGCAACAACAGCAAGAATATAAGAAAGGATGCCACTGAAGTTACCAACCAAAAGCATTACGGAATATTGTGGAGCTTTCCATCCCATTTCTCACGTCCACCCATCAGTGCTTAATGATGTATTTATCAAAGGAGAAGTAAGTTATAAGCATGATATGGAACTTAAATCATTTGCATATACAAGCTCATGCTATGTACAAGCATAAAAAGTACAAGAAGAATGCTATGATTTATTTGTTTCAAATTTTCTTCTATTACTCAATACCAAGATTTCTAGGCCTTTGCAAATTTTGTTTCTGCTTTCCTTCGTCATTACTTTTCCCACAATGAACTTCGTTGTGATTGGCAAGAACTAACAATTAAATTCAAACAATTCATACCTTTTCAGTCAGGGCCTATGGCCAATAGAATGCCTTCATCAACTGCATGATTCCTAGGCATTATAAATGTATTTCCTCGGTACAGTAATATGTAGATCTATTAAGAAGAATATCTTCAATTTACTGCCATTAGCAAATCTTCCCATGTAATGAGATGAACCATCCATCCTTACTATTTAAGCCTAACTATCAATTGTTATGGCATGGACCAAATTAAATAAACACCAGCAGATACTCAGCATCATGCTAGGAAAAATGAAGAGCAACAATCTTAAAAGGGGGCATTTACAATAATGCAATAAAGATTCAATAGGTCCAACAAGTGATACTAAATGGCAATTACCTACTGGCCAGAGATTTTGCTATCTTTTCACAGCTGGTACCCCATTCCTCATTTGTGAAGTAACTAATAACTGATTGCATGCACTGATATAAAAGCATCAGCAAACCTTGAAGCTGACAATCCAAACACAGACAAATAATGATTTCAACTAACTCCTCAGAATCTGAAAGTGAAAAGATATGTTGTCCGCTCCTGCAAAGGTAATACAGATCACACTGAGCTTAAAAAAGCGCCATAATAAGGAAAGCTCGTTGTAGGATTTGCAAGATTCAATTTACAAGCAAACCAGACAGCACCATATGACAGTAGCAAAAATTGGCTCCCAAGCATTTTCAAATCTTTCTCATACCTTACATGAAAACAAGAAGCGATAAATTTGATCCAGGATCTAATATTTTTAGGTGGTCCTCTACCACCAGAATCTGCAAGTAAAATATTAGGTGGAAGAGTCCTGAAAACATCATTAAATAAGCAGCCAACAAAGAATGTAAAACACAAAATAGGAGCTTAACATGGTATTGTACATCCAGAATGCCTCTCACAATGTTAATTATGAGAATACATGTGCTTGTAGCAAGCCCTTTATCCTAAACATTGCATCATGCCTCAGCCTACAATGGCTAAAATTATCTCCTGGCCTTCCTCAACTTTCATGGTAGGATCTACCATTCAAGAACCTTACACTTCCATGAGAGTGATCCAGCTAGAAGACTTATCATCTTTGCTAACATCCCTCATGACAAGACAGGCCATAGGTGCATCTGCTGCTTCTTTCCATTACAAGTCCATTTTACTATCAACTCCAGATGGTATATTGTATTTGTGTACCAAACACCAAATAGGTCTTCCACAGACCACATGAGATATAAAACTCATCACAAAATAAATCGTTTTTCAACGTGTATGTCATAAAGACTCAAATATTGACTTTCATATAGGCTACTGTATTTGTAGCCTTTAAGGTTGTTTGAAAGCTTAGACATTTTGAAATGATGCCAAAAGGAGGGGAGACGATGGAGAAATGAAGGCAACAGGGCAAATTTTTCATTCCAAAATGTAATGGATAGACTCTTGACATATATATCCCTCTGTGTGTGTGTGTGTAGAACTGGAAGTAACATTTGCTATCATCAGCAATATAATGCATTACACAACACTGCCATAAATTTTACTTTCATAGAGCCAACAAAAGAGGCATGTAGATCATATTCAAGATCAAAATAAAGAAGGTATTAAAATGTGCATACTGTCAAAACAAAAAAATTTGCCCTTTATTCAACATGGAAGATTGAAGCATGTATGCAAGACAACTTACTGGAATTTACAAATTGGGGAGGTGAAGAAATGCTAAACAAATATCCATATAACTCAAGAGCTCTTTTCATTTCAAGGTAGCCAGGCAACCACTCAGTTCTGATGGGAATCTTCCCAGCCTGATTAAGCATAATAACAAATCAAAAACACCAACAACAAGAAAGAATAAATCATAGTTGCATTTTGAATTGGTAATTCAACTTCAAATTGGATGAAATAAAAGTTAAAACACATCAAGTCCACCTCATTCAGACTTGAAATAATAGTACACCAGAAGTCACAAGCAGATGCTGTCAAATCTTCCCTTGATGAATACAACACTGACAAACCAAATGATGAGCGCAGAGGGAAATTTAAATTATAACCAAATGCAAAATCTCTTACTTGCGCTTACTTAAATTAAAAGTCCATTTGGCTATCAATGTTTCTACATGTCCACGCACAGAAACTACTTTTGAGAGCCAGCCATCCATCAATAATCCTTCAAGAAAAGTTTCCGCTGCAAGAAGATGCCAGATGGTAAAATTAGGAAATCACTTCAACCCAACCAGAAGGTATATAATGCAGACTATATGATTTTTTGGAAGCCAGAAAAGAAAGAGGAAAATAGGGAGACATCTTGGTAAATAAATAAAAAGGAAAACAAACAAAGAAAAACCATTTTCTGCTGTGAGTTCCACCAGAGAGTTGAGATCGTGACTCATGAAAGATTGCAAAAGCGAGCAACTTCCAAGCCCAGGAAAGACAACAGTTGGAAGGGTTTTCTGAAACACATTTAGGAAGACCAAAAAGTAAAGACTAAAGCAATCAAAATCCCATATGAACTGCTATTGAATTATTGGAAACAATAAGGTGATCCTTGAGACAGTACAGATAGAAGTTCACAGTCAACAACAAAGGACCTGATTTCCAAAAACTTGGATGTTCCATGAGGAGATCTCCTCCTCACCGCTCATTTCTTTCATCTTCAACAAGTAAAGAGTGCATTCAATGAAGGATTTCAAAAATAAAGGGGCATTATTAACAAAGAAAACTGGAATATGAATGCTTATCATGCCTGATCATGGCATTGATCAATTTGTCTTGATAGTAAAGCTTCTCTGCCATTGTCATCCTCATCGGAATCATATTCTTTTCTGGTCTTTGCTCTTTTTGACTCCTTCTGTATCACTTTGCTTTTTTCCTTGTAGTAATCAGTCAAAAGATCATCCAAGCCTATGACTTTCTTCCTGCTACAAATTTCAAATACAAATATGTTTACAATACAGTTTTTAACCGTTTTCAACCTGAGGGTAGGTTTCTTTCTTCTCTCTCTGTCTTTGATTAATAATAAATGAGAGATTTCACCAACCAAAAGCGACAAGTCTCTACAAAATCAAAAGAAACAAACACGCCCCAATCTCCGACACCCAGAATGGAGCTAGGGAATGCAAATTCCACAGTTACAACTATAAAAAGGGAAAAAAAAAAAAACTATAATCCCGTTAACTGTACTACAGATCCTAAGCAAGTCCTAGTTCCAAATTAAAAATTTTGATCACGGACATTTTTTCCTAATGGGTTTCTATACATTAACAATTTAATTTCAAGGTATAAAGAGAAAAAAAATACAAAAAACTGAATTCCCAGTAAATGAAAATAGTGGAAAAGGCTCATTACATGGCAAACTGGCTGACCCAAGAAGGAAGAACTGAGCTACACACGGTAAGCAGTATGATTGGAAAAAAATAAACACAATAATAATAAGCCAAAAAGAGAATGAGAGAGAAAAACCTAAGTACCCAGATGAGACTATCGAACAATTAATCGAACGACAGAGGGAACAATGGAGGGAATGAAGTAAGAGACCTCTTTTGAACAACAACAGGGGAACTGGTAAGTGGGTCTTCTGTTTCGAAATCAAGAGGCCCATCCATCTCTCTGAGTATGTGTCTGCTATCTCCGTGCGTGCGTGGGTGTGTTTTGAGCTTCCCTGGCGCCAGAATTCCAGAGGAAGAAGCGGGAGTTGGACCTACGCAACTCTTGTTTGGTTCATGAATAACAAGATCGAAAGGTCCAAAAGTGTCCTTATAATTTTTTCATAATTTACCTTTACTTTTACTTTTCCTTTCATCCAATTCAACTTCATAACTTTCATTGACTTTTACATTGTGCTTAGGAAAGGGAAGCGGGGAAAAAGGAGAGATAATAGAAAAATAATATATATATATATATATATATATATATGATATATTTATATTTGGAAAATTTTGAATAGTTAATCAAATTTAAAGTTTATTTTTAAATGGAGGTCAACACTCCCCATTTATAAAAGAAATTGATCAATTAAAGTATAGCAACAAAATGTTAAGCAAAATAAGAATAATCAAATTAGTGGTGCGTTGTAGCCACCATAAGTTTTTTTGGGCACTACAATTGAGAGCCCAAAACAAGTTTTGCACAGGGATGCCTTCGTCTTGTCACATAAATTAAATAATAAGGAAGAGGAGCCACTAATGTCACTAAAGGAAAAAGTAAAAATTATAGTCTTATATGATGATAAAAGAGACCTAGGTCTAAGGATTTGCTTGAAAATTAATTTCTCAAACTTATGAGAAGGCAGCCATTAAAGAGCCTTAAAATGTTGGTTATAAAGTTATTAAGCAATGGACTACTAGGCTACACGTCTATCTCAACTCTTGAATCCATCAAGCAAGTTTACTTTGATTGACCTAGGTAATGATTTTTTTCTAATTTGTTTTGAATGCTTTAAAGACTATAACTTTTGTTGTACAATGGTCCTTAATTAATGGAGGATCATTACCTAATAATGAAAAAGTTGTAATTAGACTTTAGATTTGAATAAATTGGCTTTGATAAAGTCGTAGTCTAGCTTTGGTTGCCCCAATTGTCATTGGAATACCACGACCAATTGCAATTGCTAATAGAATAGGCCAAACACTTAAGGTATATTATGTGACGACGAATTAATGTGTCTTAGGAAATTATGCTAGATTATGTGTTGAAATTGATTTGTCTCAACCCTTGGTGACTCATTATGAATTAAGTAGCTCCAATTAAAAGGATTGAATATGAAGGCTTGCATATGATGGGTTTTGATTATAGGAAATATAGTCACTATACAAGTGAGTGCAAAAGCAATAGAAAGACTAGTGAGGAAGGCCAAATGGATCAAGCGAAGGTTTAAGAGAAATAATTAGGATTAAAAGTAATATATAGCTTGGGGATGCTGATTTAAAGACCTATTCTAAGGGTTTAAAGAATGTAGCTCTAGGGATGGAAGGGCTGTATGAAAGACACAATTCTTTTAGAGATGGTTCTCATTTCTATACTTTCAATGATGAAGTAACTAAAAAGAAAGTTAGAGGAAATTCCATAATGGTTATCATAATACCATCAAGTCTTTAGGGGAATCTTATTAGATGAATGTACACATGTAGTTATATGATCAAATAAGTAAAAAGGATAAAGTAGCTTAGTAATACATGCAATTTCACCAAGTAGTATGACAATTATTTCACATTAGGATTTGAGAGTCAGTACAAGGAATGATAGCTCTTATCCACAACTTAAGGTAACAACTAATCGGTCTCGCAAATTGGAACTTGAACAAAATATAGAGGTTAAAGTTCTCTATAAACCTAAAAGATAAATCTGTTAGATAATAAAATGTTGCTTTAATGGTTTAACTAATAGCATTATGCCTATTATGTTACCATGTTAAAGGGATTCATAATCTTTAAGACCCTTTATAAAAACTAGGTTGTGAAGGTTTCTTATTTGTCCTTTAAACTCATTGGTTTAAGAATGCAAACAAATTAGTAATACTTCATACCAATTCTTGTATAAGAAATTGAGTATGGACACTTAATTAAATAAGGTGTATTAAGAACATGTATATGTAACATGATATAGGAGGTTAAACATTGATGTCAAGGACGGAGGGTAGTTGAGTCATTAATTAATGTAGCAAGGTGCACTAACGACATGGTAACATGCGCTAATAATGTGTCAGCATGCTATTGATTACAAAGTGATAGTTTAAATACGTCAATACTTCCTTTATCAAATGACTAGATTCCTTAATGTTATTTAAAAGGGTAGTGTATATCTCCCACCAAATTTAGCAAAGTATCTGATAAGGACCTTTTTAGGTCTTACATTAAGAGAGGGATAAGTATGAGATATACACCTTTTACAAATCGATCTGGATTTAACCTCTATGACTTATTAAAACTGATGATCCAATTTTTTTATCTTTTTCCTTTATGTGAGCGCGACTGTATGAATATAAATCAATACGCAAGCACTTAAGTACACACGGTAATTTTTACGTGGTTCACCCACAATGTGTAAGCTACGTTTACGATGTGATAGGATCACTCTTAAATCACACAATCCACTCTTGTTATCAAGGGATACAACAATGTTGTGGAAGGATTACTCCTTAACCATTTGTAAAAGGACTACTCCTTAACCATTTACAACAATCTTCTGATCACTCCAAGAGTATTCCACCCTTATTCAGCAAGTTTATTAAGATTTTATAGTAAAAACTTTCTAAGAGAATGATCACTCCATATGTACAGACTACCAGTGTAGAATATGGATCTTCTCTTTCCTTTGTTGTTGGTGTTGTCTTACCCATTACCGGTGCTGCATGCACGTGTTGCTATTACTGTCAGCATGCACTACTGCTATTGTCCACGCACGTTATTGCTATCTACTGGCGTTGCTGCTACTGTCCACACACACTACGGCCGTTGTCCACACGCACTCCTACTATTATCCGCAGACTGCTGTTATCTGCTCACGCTGCTGCTACTATCCGCGCATGCTGCTCTCAATGATTTGGTTGTTAGGCACGCTACATTTGCTAGTATAGCCTCCTGGACGTGCTGCTACTGTTCGCATACACTGCTCTCGTTGATTTGGTTGTTGGGCACACTGCACTTGCTGGTATAGCCTTCAGGATGTGCTAATGCTGTCCGCACACACTACTCCTGCTGTTTGCTTGTGCTACTGCTGTCCATACGCACTACTACTATTGAATTGGCTACTAGACACGCTGCACTTGCTAGTATGTCTCCCAAACATGTTGTTATTATTGGTAGTCCCTCCTGGATATACTGTCATTACTGGTATAGCCTCCTAAGGTGCTGCTGGTTTGCTGAAAGGCCTCTTGGTTTGCTAGTTGCTTCCCGGACCTGCTGCTGCATGACCTGCTATTGCATTTTCTGCAGATGGCTGTTGATTCTCGAATGATGTTGTTATAGCTACTAGTTTGCTACTTAATGCCTAGACTTGTTGCTGCAATCTACAGGTGGTTGTTTTGTTCCTAAACCTACCGTTGCAATCTGTAAGTGGCTACTTCGTTCCTGGACTTACTACTGCAATATAAAGGTAACTGCTTCATTGTTTGCTGGTATAAGACACCTTCTACTATTGTTACCTCCTTGTTTACTAGTGCAAAGACCTCGGGCTATTACTACCTCCTTGTTTGTTGATACAGGACACCTTTTGCTGCTACTGCATCCTTGATTACTAGTGCAGAACACCTCTTGCTGGACTTATTGCTTCCTTGTTTACTAGTGTAAGCACCTCCTGGTTTTGTTGGTACATGTTGCTGCCTTCTTGATGTGAAAAACCCCAAAAAGACGTGGTTTAGGGACCCAACGCACACAAAGAATTAAAGAACAACCAGGAAAGTTAAACCAGAGTTTAATATCACAAACCCTAGACCTACCCTTCATAGGAACACGAACCTAGGGTATTTAAGAAGGATATAGACGCCACACTCCAGCAAAGAAAGGAATTGGGAGTGATAAGTCGATTGAAACGCCACAAGAAGAAGTACCTCTTGATAAGTTCTTTAGTCCTTAAAAGAACCGAGGAAGAAAAACTCTTACTTTCTATTTCACTCAAAGTTGTCTTCTTCCAAAGCTTACAAGGGGTGCCTATTTATAGGCTAAGATAGCAATCTTAAAGAGGCACAAATTCCTACATAGGATAAATCCTTATTTTGGAGAAATTCCTAACTATGGACAAATTCCAACATAAACAATAAACTCCTATTTAGGAGTGAATGCTATTACTTAGTCTGACCATTAAGTATTTCAATTATATTAATTAAGCCTGGACTCTTTGTCAAACTTAAATTCAGATAATTTGAAACTTGGTTGGCTTGAATGTTCTCAATCAACTCATTTAGTGTTTCTTTAATCTTTTTGGCTCTAGCTCATGTTATTGGGCATTCTAGAATGTGCAATGGACCTATTACATCCATTAAAGTTCTAGTTCGTGTTATTGGGCCTTCTGGAATGTGCGAAGGACCTCTTGCATCCATTGAAGCTCTAGTTCGTGTTATTGAGCCTTCTGGGATATGCAATGGACCTCTTGCATCCATTGAAGCCTTCCACCCATCATCTCTACGGTTCTCATCATTCCCTCTCTCCTCAAAAGGATTCGTCCCCAAATCATAACCTACATCAAAATGGGAAAGATCAGAAACATTAAATATTGCACTCACATTATACTCACCGGAAAGGTCAAACTTATAAGCATTGTCATTAATTCATATTACAACTTGAAAAGGACCATCTCCTTTAGGTTGTAGCTTCGAATGCCTCTGAACTGGGAACCGTTCCTTGCGCATATGCACCCAAACCCAATCACCAAGTTCAAACACCACCTTCTTTCGTCCTTTGTTGACATGGGATGCGTGTTGCTCAGTTTGTTTTTCAATATGTTATCGCACCTTCTCATGCAATTTTTTTATCATGTCAGCCTTACATTCACCATCTAAGCTAACATACTCATTGACAGGTATAGGTACCAAATCCAAAGGAGTCAACGAATTAAAACCATATACAATTTCAAATGGAAAGTAACTAGTAGTAGAATGAACACTCCTATTATACGTAAACTCGACATGTGGTAAACAATCTTCCCATGTTTTCAAATTTGTTCAAATAATAGCACGCAAAAGAGTAGAAAGAGTTCGATTAACTACCTTAATCTGCCCATCAGTTTGTGGATGACGAGTAGTTGAAAACAATAACTTAGTACCTAACTTACCCCACAAAGTCTTCTAGAAGTAGCTTAAGAACGTTGTATCCTGGTCTAAAACAATGCTTCGTGGCATGTCATGCAAACGTACTACTTCTCTAAAGAATAAATCAACAACGTTATTTACATCATCAGTTTTATAACATAGAATGAAGTGTGTCATCTTTGAAAATCTATCAACAACAACAAATATAGAATCCCTACCCCTTTTTGTTCGTGGCAATCCTAGTACAAAGTCCATAGATAAATCAACCCAGGGATGGCTAGGTATGGTAAAAGGGTATACAAGCCATAGGGTAAAACTCAAGATTTAGCCTGTTTGCATGTTGTGCGTTTCTCACAAATCCTTTCAACATCTCATTTCATGCGTGGCCAAAAGAAATGTTCATTTAGGACATCTAGGGTTTTCCTAACTCCGAAATGACCCATTAAACCACCCTCATAAGCTTCTCTTACAACCAACTCCCTCAAAGAACTCATAGGCATGCATAAATGATTTTCCCTAAATAAAAAACCCTTATGCCTATAAAACTTCTCAAAGGCTGACGCCTCACATGCTCCATACACATTAGCAAAGTCAAGATCATTCACATATAAATCCTTAATATGTTCAAATCTTAATAAGTTTGCAGTAAGTGTAGAGATAAGGGTATACCTGCAAGATAATGCATCAGCTACCACATTTTTCCTTACCTTGTTTATATTGGATGATGTAAAGAAAGGTCTCAATGAATTCAATCCACTTGGCATGTCTTTTATTTAACTTTCCTTGTCCCTTCAAGTGCTTCAAAGATTCATGGTCAGTATGGATGACAAACTCCTTGGGCCAAAGGTAATGTTGTCATGTCTCCAAAGCCCATACCAATGTATACATCTTTTTATCATAAGTAGGATAATTAAGGCTTGCTCCACTTAGCTTTTTACTAAAGTAAGCAATTGGGCCTCTTTCTTGCATCAAAACAGCTCCAATGCCAATACCTGAAGCATCACACTCAATCTTGAAAGCTTTCACAAAGTTAGGTAAAGCAAGTAAGGGTGCAGAACTTAATTTTTCCTTGATGCAATTAAAAGCCTTGTCTTGGTCACTATCCCACCTAAAACTCATATTCTTTTTGATAAGCTCAGTGAGTGGTGTAACAATGGTGCTAGTCTTTAACAAAGCGTCTATAGAAACTAGCTAAACCATGAAAGCTACGCACGTCACTAGTTGACTTAGGTGTAGGCTAATTACGAATTGCCCTAACTTTTTCCTCGTCAACCTCAACACCTTTAACACTAACAACATAGCCAAGAAATGTGATCTAATTAGTACAAAAGGAACATTTATGTAAGTTAGCATACAATTTCTTAGAACGTAAAACACTTACAATAGAACGTAAATGATCAAGATAATCTTCTAGGGTTTTACTATAGACCAAAATATCATCAAAATACACAACTACAAATTTACCAATGAATGCATGCAAAACATGATTCATTAGTCGCATAAAAGTGCTTGGTGCATTAGTGAGACCAAATGGCATAACAAGCCACTCATACAACCCATACTTAGTTTTAAAAGTTGTTTTCCACTCATCTCCCTCTCTCATCATAATATGATGATATCCACTTTTCAAATCAATCTTAGAAAAGACACATGACCCATGCAATTCATCCAACATATCATCTAATCTAGATATGGGGTGACGATACTTTACAGTGATTTTATTGATTACTCGACAATTAACACACATCCTCCAAGTCCCATCTTTTTTGGGTACAAGTAAGACAGGAACAACACATGGACTTATGCTTTTCCTCACATATCCTTTGGATATAAGCTCCTCAACCTACCTTTAAAGCTCTTTTGTCTCCTCAGGATTACTCTTATATGTTAACCGGTTAGGGATGGATGCACCCGGGATGAAATCAATTTGATGCTCAATTTCTCTATTAGGTGGCAATCCACTTGGGACATTATCAGGGAATACATCTTCAAATTTCTGCAATAGAGCAACAACAACACTAGGCAAAGATGGGTCAAACTTGTTAGTGTAAAAATAAGCCTCCTTGTACAAAAGTACGATCATAGGCTGTTTAACATAAAATGTTCTTTTGACATCACTTTCTTTTACATAGAAACTTTCTCTTTTCTTCTCTTTCTCTTGTGTCCTTATGTTTTCTCCTCTCTTTTCTCTTTTATCAATCTCTATTTTCTGTTCACTCTCTTTTTTAATCCTTAATTGATCCTCATAAGCTTGTTGAGAAGATAATGGTACAAGAGTGACGGGTTTTTCATTCATTACAAAGGAATATCGATTCTTAAAGCCATCATGCATAACTCGCTTGTCAAATTGTCATGGTCTTCCTAATAGAATATGTCCCGCATACATAGGTACAACATCACATAAAACTTCATTATGGTACCTTCCGATAGAAAATGATACGAGCACTTGCTTATTTACCTTCACTTCACCACTCTCATTCAACCACTGAAGCTTATATGGTCTAGGATACTTCATGGTAGGTAAATCCAGCTTCTCAACCATAATTATGCTAGCAACATTAATGCAACTCCCACCATCAATAATCATACTACATACTTTATCTTTGATGAGACACCTTGTCTAAAAAATGTTATCTCGTTGCACCTCATTTTCTTCCTTTACTTGCACATTCAATGCTCACCTTGTAACGAGAGCTACTCCGTTAACCGGATACTCTTTTCCATCACTTTCACCCTCTATTGATGGTACAGAATCATCATCTGATTCACTTTCAGTTTTAACATTACTGTTACTTCTCAAGATCATTGCACGCTTATTTGGACATGGAGATGCAATGTGACCCCTGCCCAAACACTTAAAACATTTAACATATCTATTTCTACTCAGTTGGGATTCAAATTTACCTGTCTTCTTACTAGAACCCACATTCTTGTGCTTCGATAGCTCGGCTTTGGACTTGTAATTGGCCATCTTGTCCCTTTTACTCTAATTTGGCTTCAAAGATGAGGTAGAACCCAAATTCTGCCCAAACCGTGTGGAGCCCTTTTATTTAAATTACCTTTCAACTTTCATTGCCATTTGCACCATGTCTTCTAATTCTACATAGTGTTGCAATTCAACCACATTTGCTATGTCCCTATCTAGCCCTTGCAGAAATTGAGTCATGGTTGCCTCTCTATCTTCTTTTAGATTAGCCCTAATTATGGTAATCTTCATCTCCTTGTGGTAGTCCTCTACACTTTTGGTGCCTTGAGTGAGCCCTTGTAGCCTTTGGTACAACTCTCTGTAATAGTGATTAAGGATAAACCTCCTCCTCATGATAGCCTTCATCTCCTCCCATGTATCAATAGGCCGCTCATGATTCCTTCTCCTAGTCAAAACAAGTTGATCCCACCAAATAATAGCATAATTAATAAATTCAGCTGCAGCAAGCTTTACCTTTTTCTCCTCGAAATAGTTGTGGCAATCAAAGACCAATTCAACCTTCTTCTCCTATTCTAGGTATGTATCAGGATCATTTTTACCTTGGAATGGAGGAATTTCCATTTTAATACTGCCCAAATTATGGTCATTGGTACCTTGTCTCCCGAATTCTTTTCGATCCCTTCTATTGTTAACAGTTCTAACCACAGTAGTTTGATCATCAAATTCATCATCATCTTTATGGTCATAGGCACGTTTCAACTGCCTTCTTGCTTTTGGAGCCTCATATTCCCCATGTCTCCTTTGCAATTCTGCTATTGTATTGGCTTGCTCCTTCATCCTCTCCCTCATATCATCAAATCTAGTATTCATGCGCTCAAATTATTGTTACATAGCTTTGATCATGAAGGATACATCACCAGCTCCCTCCTGAGTTACACCTTTGGACGTCATAGTATTACTTCTGTACAAAACAAATAGGATACCTCACAAAACACTCTCTTACGTGTGTCACTCAAAAAATGGTGTCACACTCCCTCGTGTTTACACTCTTTAAGGTTTTTCCTTTATATGAACTTTCACTCTTACCTTTTACCACTTGAATTTTCCCTTTTAGCTCTAGAAAAAACTAAACAACGTAAATCAAGGGTATTGATTTTGAACATAATAAGATAAATGGCATAGAATTGAACAAATTGGAGAACAAGGAATCAAAAACAAAAAAGGATGTCAAGACAAACGGATTTAATGAACTAAACTCACAAAAATCAGGATAAGGGTAGTATAACCTAGAGGACAAACTTGGGTAACAAAATAGGAAAATAGATGGTAAAATTGGAGTTGAGTAAGAAAACTTTATTATTATTGTAGCTAATATGACCAAACTGTTAACCTTATCAATAACTTGAATTTGATGTTTTCTTTCTTTTGTTCTTTTTCCTTCCTTTTTCTTCTTTTTTTTTCTTTTTTTTTTCTCAACACAAAATAATAGTAGAATACTTAAACACAGCAATTGGAATTAAAATTACCATGTTTATGAGCTTAAACAAACAAGCAAAGAGAGAAGGATTGCAAATAAACATATTTGTGTATTTGAATGGCAATGCACATAATAGACAAACTAAACAGAAATAAATAAATCACAAGGTAGAAAATTGAAGAGTAAGTGGATTCAACTTAATTTAGAACTAGGCTCAGATACCAACTGATACGGAAAACCCCAAAAAGACGTGGCTTAGGGACTCAATGCACACAAGGAATCAAAGAACAACCAGGAAAGTTAAACCAGAATTTAATATCACAAACCCTAGACTTACCCTTCGAAAGAACACGAACCTAGGGTATTTAAGAAGGATATGGACGCCACACTCCAGAAAAGAAAGGAATTGGGAGTGATAAGTTGATTGGAACGCCACAAGAAGAAGTACCTCTTAATAAGTTCTTTAGTCCTTAAAAGAACCGAGGGAGAAAAACCCTAGCTTTCTATTTCACTCAAAGTTGTCTTCTTCCAAAGCTTACAAGGGGTGCCTATTTATAGGTTAAAATAGCAATCCTAAAGAGACACAAATTCCTACTTAGGACAAATCCTTATTTTAGAGGAATTCCTAACTATGGACAAATTCCAACATAAACAATAAACTCCTATTTAGGAGTGAATGCTATTACTTAGTCTGACCATTAAGTATTTCAATTATATTAATTAGGCCTAGACTCTTTGTCAAACTTAAATTTGCACAATTTGAAGCTTGGTTGGCCTGAATGTTCTCAATCAGCCCATTTAGTGTTTCTTCAATCTTTTTGGCTCTAACTCATGTTATTGGGCCTTCTGGGATGTGCAATAGACCTCTTACATCCATTAAAGCTCTAGTTCGTGTTATTGGGCCTTCTGAAATAAGCGATAGACCTCTTGCATCCATTGAAACCTTCCACTCATCATCTCTATGATTCTCATTATTTTAGTTTGTCTTCCTTTGATGTTGGATTCACAGGTTGCTGCACCACCTTTTGGTTTGTCTCCTTTGGCTATTGGATTAATAAGTTGTTGCACCATCTTATGAAAGAAGGTGTATGCTCTTATAAATGAGATCTTCACTATGCATAATTAGCTTAATAGCAAAGTCATACATATCCTTAGATAGTTAAGATATCAACTACCAATTGTATATAAATGTATAGTATGACAGCTAAGGAACATATGAAAAAATGAAGAGAAAACACTTATGTGTGAAGTCTTAGCAAAAATTGTGTACTTTAAGGAAAGTAATAAAGGTTAAGAAGTGATTCCTATAAGTGTTGATATGTCTCATATGTGTAAATTGGGTAAAACTAAATGTCACTTAACATCATCACAAAGCCAAAAGTTTTACGTAAAAGATTTGACCTTGCAATAATTAATATCAAAGCACTAATTTCATTATATAATTAATGGATTAGATTTTAATATAATGTATGATCAAGTGTTTAAGATTGAAAATATTCTTAGGAATGTGTTTAAGGAGCAAGCCTTTTTTATTTTAGTAAGGCTTAAAGTGTTAGAAAATTTGATACGTCTCTTATAATTTAATTATAATAGTCTTAATTTTACATGGTTCACTCATTTTTACTGGTTATTCTTAAGAAGGCAATAAGCAATCAACTAAGTGTGGTTATTAATTCCTCTAAAAATATAAAGATGCTAGAACCTAAAACTTTTGATGGGTAATGTGATGCCAAAGCAATTAAAAACTTCCTATAGGATATAAAGCAACATTTCATGGCTGCACAAGTGCCCAACAAGGAAAAGATGACTCTTGCCAACATTTATCTTGCTAAGGACGTCAAATTATAGTGGCAAACATGGCTTGATGATGAAGTAAGTATAAGCAAACCTTACATAAAGATATGGAAAAGCTTAAAGAATGAATTAAATGATTAGTTTCTTTCTTACAATACAACTTAGGTTACAAGGGAATCCTTGAAGAAACTAAAATATAATAGTATAATGCAAGACTATGTTAAAGAGTTTAATTCACTAATGCTTGACATTGGCAATATATCAAAAGAAAACAACCTCTTCAACATCCTTATGGATCTACTATTGTGGGCTCAAATCAAGTTAAGAAGGTAAGGTGTCCAAAACTTACTTTCCTCTTCTAACATGACTACTATTAATAGTTTGGTTATTTTTAAATTCAACAAGTCTTTTGATTATAATAGAGGAAAGTAGCTCAAAGATAAGGGTCAAAAGAAAAAGGCAAAAAAAAGACAAATACTATAATGGCAACAAAAGTAAAAGCAAAGCTACCAACTAAAAGAAGGTAAAAATAAGTCTAATTCTAGTTGTTTTATTTGTAATAACTCTCATCATTCTAGGAAATTTTCCAAGAGAGAGAAGTTAATTGTCATAATTGCTGAGGAGGATGGTAGAAAACCTTTTATGAATGATACTAACCCCTCTTATGTTAATCTTCTACAATTGATGAATGTGATTCAAGTGGAACAACCTCTATAATCTAGCTTCATATATATAAAGATTATACATATAATTAAGAGTTAATGGTGATGGCAGACATTAGTGTCATGTATAACTTTATAACTAAATGAATGGTATAATCACCTAAGCTCAAAGTCTTTGAGAGCAACAGTCAAATGAAAGTAGTCAACTTAACAACTTGTAAGGTGTTTCGTACAACAACAAATGTAAAGGTAACTATTGGTAATTAGATTAAAGTTGTGTCATTGAATGACTTTAATATCATATCAAAAGTTAAGTTCTTTATGCATGCAAAAGTTACCTTTTTACCTTTAGAGTTACCAAAGTGTCTTCCCCTAAAGCATGCTATTGACCATAAAATTGATTTGATTTTAGGTTCTAAACCTTGAGCTTAAACCACTTATCTCATAAGTCTAATAAATTTGACTAAATTGAGGAAGCAATTAACAAAATTATTGGACACAAACTTAATTCAACCCTTTAAAGCTCCTTATGGTGCCCTGTTATTGTTCTAAAAGAGACATAATTGTTCCTTACTAATATGTGTGAATGATGAGGCCTTAAAAAAGGTCATAGTAAAAAACAAATACCTTATCCCATTGATAATAAACTTGTTTGATCAACTAGCCAAAATATCATGTTTCACCAAGCTACACTTACTATTAAGATATTGGCAAGTTAGAATTGCAAAAGGAAATGAGGAAAAAATCACATATGTCACTCGCTATGGCTCTTATGAATTTTTGGTAATATCTTTTAATTTAACTAATGTTTTTGCTATTTTTTGTAACTTAATAAATGATGTGTTTCATAACTTTATTGATTGATTTATGATAATAGACATTGATAATACTGTTGTGTATAGTGAGTCTTTTAAGGATTACTTAATCCAGCTTCAAAAATATTATCCCAGCTGAATAAACATAAATTATATGTTAAAAAGGAAAAGTATGAGTTTATATGCAGCAAATAATGTTCTTTAAGCATAAAATCAGTTACAAACATGTTATAATAAATGAGGGAAAGGTTTAGGTCATTGTAAAATCGTCACCTTTTACTAAAGTAATGGAATTATGGTCCTTTTTTAATTTGTCTAATTATTAAAGGAAGTTTGTGTAAGGTTACTCCAAAAAGGTAGCCCCTCTCAAAGATTTACTTAAGGAAGACTAACCATTAAGTTAGACCATGGAATGCCAAGAAGCCTTTAACAAGTTAAAGGTTATAATGTCAACAAAATAGGTGTTGTAACTGCCCAACTTTAAGTTGCCCTTTGACATCATTATTGACAAATCCGATAAGGTTATTAGTGGTGTGTTAATCCAACAAAATTATCTCATTATCTATGAAAATCAAGAACTTAATGAGCTATAACAATGATACTCAGTTTATGAGAAGAAAATACATGTTACTATGTATTTCCTTCATATTTAGCATATTTATTTATTGGGTATCAAGTTCATAATGTGCATAAACAATATAGCCAATACATTCTTCCAAATTTCCCACAAAGTAAGTTTGATAGTAAAAGTTATTGGTAAAATATGACTTTATGTAGCGAAATAAGCTAAGAAGATACAATTGAGTAATAGATGTCTTGAGTTATCAATAAGTGCAAGAAGTTATTGCTACCCTTGATTAAGTATAAAGTAAATTGTTGGACAAAGTTAAAGTGCAAACTCCACATGATATAAACTATCAAAAACTTGTATAACAAGTAAATAAAGGTATGGTAAAACAATACTAACTTGATGATAGGTTATTACATATTAAAGGTAACTGTTTATATATTTTAAGAGGTGTAAGCCCTAGATAGAAGATTTTATGGTAATGTCATGACTCTCAATAGGCCAATCATTACGGTGCAAAGAGAATGATAATCTAATTATCTCACAACTATCATTAGTCAAAGATGGAAGATGATTTTAAGGCATATGTCAAGATATGTATTGTCTGTCAATAAGATAAAATTGAGAGATGCAAAAAAGCAAAGTTTTTATAACCATTACCAATTTTAATGAAACTTATGGTATCTAGTTTAATGGATTTCATTAGCGAGTTCATAAAATGTGATGGCAAAGGTTCTATATTAGTAGTGGTTAATGATTTTCAAAATATACAATGTTTATTTTAGTCCTTTCCTCATGTTAAGCAAAGGTGCATGTTGAATTATTTTATAAGCAAATAGTCAAATATTTTGGGTTAGTTAAAAATATTATGATCAATTAGAATTCTTACTTCACAAGCAAATTTTAAACAACTTTATTTAATATAATAGGTTCTAAAATGAAATTTTTTGCTACCAATCACTCAAACAAACAACTAAATTAAGCAAATCAATGAATTAATACCTTATTGAAAAAGTATCTTCAGCATTATTTGACTATTAGTTAATGAAATTGGATAAAGTTGTTTAATTTTACCCAATTGTATTATAATCTGTATTGATCATTTTCAATATAAATGAGTCTTTTTAATTTAGCTATGGGGCATTAACCGCTTATTCTAAATGAAATTGCAAGGACAAGTTCTAAAACGAAATGTCTAATTGCCTATAAGTATACTCGTTTAAAACAAAATCTATTTAATAAAGCCCAAAACAGCTTAAGTAAGGCAACTTGGTGAATAAAAAAGTATACTAAAAATAGGAAATGATACTTTAAGTTTCAAATTGGAAATAAAGCATTATTGAAATGGACTCTTCAAATATAGAAGAAGATTAGTAACAAAATAATGCATCATAGGTTAATTCTCAAGTGTAATGGTCCCTTTTTATGGTAAAAAAGGTTGATAATACTACTTATCAACTGCAACTATTAGAAAGGCTAAAGGTACTTTCGACCTTTTAGATAAGCTCTTTAAAACCTTTCAATGAAAAGGATGGTGATAAGCCTCTAAGGAAACAAGTAAAACATGCTCCCCTAATAATCAAAACTAAGTTCTAACATGAAATGAAAAAGATTATAAACCATCACATGCTTTGGTAGAGTAAAAAGATTCATCAGATTGAGTACTTAATGAAGTGAAAAATGTTCCAAATAGCAAGAATAATTAAGAAAAAAATATGACTCTTTAGTAATTTGAGAAGTAGATCTAGGACTAATTAAAACTTTCAATGAAGACGTTGGTTTTAACAAGTAAGAGTGGTTTGTTAATCCTTTAAGCTCATTAGTTTAAGAATGTAATCAAGTAATTTTTTAATTAAAAAATAGGTATGGAAACCCAATCAAGTAAGGTATATCAAGAATATATATATTACAACATAATATGAGGGTAAGGTGTTAGCATCAAGGAAGGAAGGTACTTAGATCATTAGTTGGTGTAGCAAGATGTACTAACAATACAATAGTATGTGTTAGAGATATGTTAACATGTTATTAACTGCTGAATGACAACTCAAACATATCAATACTTCTTTTTACTAGACGACTAAATTTTTTATACTCCTTAAAAGAGATAATGAATGTTTCTTACCAAAGTTAATAAAGGCTAACATATGCTCTAAAAATTGGCTATGGCATTGACGTGTGTAAGTGCATGGGCTCTACGTTCATGGCAATACTAAATGAGATCAATTAGCAGCTAACCAACATGTTAAGGGCTTAAAGTGTAGACTAAGTTAGATTATGCTCCATACACCACAAAAATAGAAGATTAAAGGTATTAATCTTTATCAAAATATGGGAGTGGGTGTCAATGATAGAAATAACAAGTTTTCTAAAAGTCTTATCCAAGTCAATGTATTGGTATAAACTCTTTAAGAGAAAGAGAACATAGGTGACTAAGAGTGTAGTTGATCAAATCCCCAATAAGGTGTTAAGCTCTTGTTAAGTGCAACTGCATGTTCTCATACTAAAGTGAGTATGTGCTCCTAAGAATTAAATCCTCATTGTACATAATTAACTTGGTAGTCAAGTCATGTATGTCTTTAAGTAGGTTGGGAGGTTAACTATCAATTTTATATATATATATATATATATATATATATGTGTGTGTGTGTGTGTGTGTGTGTGTGTGTGTAATATGGTAATCAAGGGTCATATGAAAAATTGGAGAGAAAATACTCATGTGTTAGGCATTGTTAAATCCTTTGTATTTTGAGAAAAGTAATAAAGATTGAGAAGCTTATAAGTGTTTATGTACCTTGTATGTGTGAATTGGTTAAGACAAAATGTGATTTAGTGTAATCATAAGACCAAAAATTTGAGTGAAAAAATTATCCTTATAACACTTGCCTTAATTAAATTCATCTCATTTTAAAATTTTCATAAATTTAAAGAAACTCGTTAAGTAAGAGATAAGTCTTATTTCACAAATACTTAAATCCCTAATGTTATTTAAATAAAATGAAGGTCTAATATCTAGAAAGAGTGCTTATAAATTTTTAGAGGTTTGATAAAGATTTATGATTTCTACATTTTATCTTTAAAATGTTTACTTAAGGTAGTTCCATGAATCCAATATCTATTTAAAATGATACCATAAGAGTTAGTTCAATAAAGATGGTTCCATCATATTCTAATTAGAATAGAGTGAATAAAAATGAAGTCTTAAAAGATAATCCAACCTTAGCAAATGTTGAAGGTATTATTCAAAATTATTGTGGAATCTAGACAAAGATTTTATTCATAATCTTGACATATGTTTTTTAAACCTTTTTTATGAGTAATTTTTTCATTTTTCTCCTAAAAAAAAGTATGACTTCTCTCTTTTTAGAATTATATTAATAAAAAATATTGAAACTTTTAAATTTTTTAAACATTAATTTTATATATATACATAATGATAAATTATATATATATATATATATATATATATATCGTTCAATTTATTATTTATCATCATTTTTATTATTTAATTTTAATTTTTCACATTTAAATTATTCAACTTTAATTTTATTTTCATATAATAACTTTGTTATTTTATTACATTAAAAACTACAAATTTTATTTATTAAAAAATGAAATTTTATTTAATTAAGTGTATTATATTGATTTTTTTAATTAATATATTTATATACTAAATTATTTAAAACACTAACTATGATTGCTATCTTCGCCCAAGGCATGGCGTTCACTGCTCTCTTTCTTTTGCACTTTCTTTTTTTTTTTTATCTTTTCTTTTTGTTTCAGCTCGGTGATCATCTTGAATTGAAATGGACGGAATTATGAATAAGCTGTGAAATTTGGACGGGCATCCGAAAAACAACGAGAATTTCTGTGGCCAGACGCTGTCCATTGCAATATGTCATAGCTCCGTCAAAAGATGTAAAAATTATTCTTTTGAAAAATTATGTTATTTGTGTCTCTTTATCTATTAAATTAAAATTTCCTGTAGACGAAAAATTGAGCTCACCAAAAAATTTAGTTTCAAATGTTCTTCAATTGAAGTCTGAACTACAGTATAACAAGGGGATTTAAAATTTTGCAAAATCAAAGAAATAGAACTACAGGAAATGTGGGAATAAATAAATAACAAAATTACTGAGAGTATCCATGCGTCAAATATTTTATGAAAATTAAATACAAATGCACTTGCTATAGCTCGATCTTCAAACCTTTGTGAGGTGATGAGCGTCATCATGCAAGTGCTTCTAAAAGCAAATCCTGTCCAAAAATGGCATTCCCCATTCATTGCAATGACAATGACAATGACAATGACAATGCTCTTTATTTTTAAAAGGAAGAAGAGACAGCAACATCAAGGAGAACATATATGTGAAAACTGCCTAATCAAGTGAGCCTATCCAATGTAATATGATGTGCAATTGCATTTTCAGAACCTTCTTGTTTTTTATCACCTATTCTATTTTAGTCTTTCATCAAAGTGAATTTTCTGGGCCATCTCCACCAGCTGCTTCCCTGAACTTCTTGTAAATGTCCCCTCTATAAAATTTTCTTGTTCTCATCACCAAAACCAATGAAATGAGGGCACCTGACAGTGTCACAGAAGCCAATATTATGAATGCTACCCTGTAGCACCGGACCCCTATGCAGACCAGTTCCTGCACCGATGACCTATTCATACTCTTCTTTGCAAGCTCCTTCAATGCTTCATTATCATATAACATTCCAGTGATCTTCACGTTTAGTATGTATGATCCAAGAGGACTCGCCATTTGTCCGCAGTTGAATAGTGTAGAGTAGTACTTTAGGCCAAAGAGCTCGGAGATTATGGCAAAAAGCAATGGCAACTGTGCCCCAAATGAGAACCCCATGATCACTGATGCTACATAGACAGAACCCTGGAAGGGAAAGGCAATGAGAAGGTGGCCTATGCATGCCATAAGCAGAACAAATGTCAACATTAATGGCCTTGGCATTTTGTACTTTGCTAGAAGGCTTTCTGAGACAAATCCTGAGAAGACCCTTCCAAAATAGTTCCATATGCTGACCAGCGAAACAAAAGATTTGATGGTTTTGGATGGATAACCTAATGATTCACCAATTTGGCCCAAGTTGTCCACTGCTGTTAAGCTTGCACCAAGTCCAAATAAGGTTGCAGCAAATAGGGTTATCATGTCAATACTCAAAAGTGCTTGTAAGATGGTGTAGTCTTCACCTCTTTCTGGCTTGTCAAATATGGTCAAGAAACGAGATCTTTTAGCCTTCTCTTCTGAAATACTTTTGCGCTCCATTGCTTCCTCCTCTCTTGGTGTATTTTCCACCGGCTTCTCCACAAAAACTTCAGAAGGAGGCTTCGCTACATCCTCTTTCTTGAGGTTCCACTGGATCCAATTTTCTCTTATGGCAATTAGAAGAGGTACGAAAAGCAAAGCACAAACCAAAGTAGCACTTGCAGCATATGCTCCTTTAGAGAAACTAATTTGCTTTTGAACTATATTCATGACCATGAGAAACAAGGCCAGAACTATTGACGCGTAGAGGAAATGGTAAAAGACTCTGAGCTCGTTTCGTTGACTCTCAGGCCTGATCGTACGAATTGTATACACAAAAACCACAGACAAAGCTGCAGGAAGCCACCCAATGAGGAGAATCAAAGATTTGGAATCATTACCATAAATGGCCAGGTAAATTTGTGTCAAAATGGCCCCACTTAGCCCAACAAAACCCTTCAAGAGGCCTAACATGACACCTCTACTTTCAGGGAAGTTCTTGACACAAGTGACAAGAGCTCCTGTGTTTGCAAAGTTTTGGGAATTGGCTCCCATACAGATGTAGGCACACATGTGCCAAACTTTAGGCTTGGCAATTTTGCCAGTCACGGCTAGCCAGATCAAGAAATAGCCGGAAAAGTTCATGGCAGAGCCAATCAGCAACACAAACCATGTTGGTGTCACTTCAGCTATAAGGCCAGAGAGGACCCCAACATTGGCACCAAGATCCTTGAAGAATCCCAAAAGGTTCAGAGTTTCTTGGTCATAACCGAGAGAGGCTTTTATTTCTTTTGAGTAGGTACCAAAAAGATAGGTTGCACCAGCTCCAGCCATGATTAAGAAGGAAGCAAAGACTGAAAACCATCTGCCTTTTATCACGTGCACTGCAAATAGCCATGTATCTCCCATTATGTTTTCTTCCTATGTTAAAACCTACGGTGTAATGGACTATAAACTGAACCACTAAAATGTAGCTAGCCCCCCCCCCCCCAAAAAAAAAAAGGCTTTCTTCTAAATTGTTATGAGGAGAGAAGAGACTTACTGATACAACAAATTTGGGAAATTCATGAACTCAAAGCTGTTTTTGTTGGCCAAGGCGCAGAAATTGAGGAAAAGAGAATGGGCGTTCAAGAGTATGTTCGTACGGAAAATTTGGGAGCTTTTGAGAAAGAAAATTGAAGTCAAGAGATAAGTACAGTGGGATAGGAATAAAATCTGAAAGGTAGGAAGCAAGCCTTCTTCAAACTGGGTATGATGATGGGCAGTCAAGAGCAGGGCAGATCTAACGTTCCTTGTAAGAAGCACAGTGAGCTACCTGCGTCATATGTATGACATGAAGCCCAGCTAGCTTGCCTGACTTTGCCAAAGATTAGGAGACAAAGAGGGGAAAGGGGAAATGTCTGGTAGGAAAGCATGGACTCGCCACTCTCTGGCATTGGAAAGCTAACTTCTTTTTTCTTGGCTGGCTGGCTGGCTGGCTGGCAGAGGTCAAGTTATGATTACAATTTGTCTATCCTCTAATCTTCTTTTTTTTTTTTTTTAAGGGTTTCGCTATCTATTGCAGAGATTATGACTAAATATCTCTTTTACAACAACAAATTTTTGGATTAGTTAAATATTATTCACTACATGACAGGAAGATGAAGAGCAGTTTTTATGCACAATAATGACTCTCCAAGAGCAGCTTTGATTTACATTATCTTCTTCTCTCATTATTTATGACAAATTATGGAGAAAAAATTTCTTAGATGAAAAGGCAGAATTTTTCCATTATATTTGCTCTCAATTATTGATTTTTCTCTTTTTGTCCAAATGACTCAACTTTTTGACCCTTAGGCATATATGGGGAAAAAGTTTATCAGATAATACACCATGCTTACACCTGTGAGACTACAGGAGAAAAAAAGAAAAAAGAAAGAAGAAAAAGAGACAAGAACAAAAGAAGAAATAGATCAAAGACTTCTGAAAATATGTCACATATGATAAAAAAGACTTCTGAAAAAGAAATCAAAAGGTAAATCACGGATTCACGAGGCGACCAGAAGTGCGGAGAAACAGATCAAAGAAACACCAGATGGACGCACGCCAACTAAATCCCAATTTCACGGGCCTTGATATAATAAAGCAAACGCAAAGGGAGTCATGTGTTGATTGTATGCAAATGCATAGACCCCTCCCCTCCGCTTCCTCTGCTCACACTGCCGCCCATTTGATACCCATCTAATTAATGGGGACGACCATAGCCCGTGACAACACTGGAAATATTATATAATCAAACCCAATTTCTTTTTCTTTTTTTTTTTTTGTTTTAACTAGAAAGTTTAGAAATTTTGATTTAATTGATATAATCAAAATTGAACTGGGAAAATTAGTATTTAATATTAAATAAATAAATAATTTATACTAATCTTGTTAACTCGTAAAAATCAACTTCATTTTACCAGTTTCTAGTTGAACTGATTGGTTGAAACAGCTTTAATTAATTCTAAAAAAAAAATCAAATCCTTTCCAATTTTACTTTACTTTGTTCAACTATTCTTTCAACCTTAAATCAAAGAAGGTCTCCAATACCCATCATTTTGGTTTCAAGTTCAAACACCTTACCGAGTGCCAACCATTCATTAATCATATATTATATTGCCGAGTGGTTTTGGGTCCACCGCCCTGGAATTTTCTCATCATTTTAATGACTTTTTTCCACATGTCTACTGTTGTTGTGCACATGAACAACTTAAACTGATTCCCTTTTTCTTTTCCCCCCTTTTCTTCAAAAAAAAAATAAAAAATCAAGGGATTATAGGTGAAAGGAATTCCTCTCTTCTGGCAGTGGTTTTGCGCTATCCAATTAAGAGCAAATGGAAGATATAGTAATTATATGGTAAATCACACAAGATATGAGATGCTTAAGTTCCATGTGTTCATGCATTAAATCTTTGGCTGGTTTGACGCATCAAACCTCCTATATTAGACTTGAAACATGGTTCATTCACATATATGTAATATCTTTTTTAAATTATTTTATTTATGAAATGTAAAATAAATTCATTCTTATAAGCAAATAAAATCAAACCCCTCATCTCCGACGTAGAATACAAACTTTTTAAAATATGCTTCTTTTCCAACATAATCTTAATAACTTCAGGTTCCAACAACTGATGGAAGATTGTTACTCTTTTCTGAATGGTCAACAGCCAATGAGTTCCCTGATGGATGAAAAATGAATAAATGCGCCATGCTCAATTAGTCATCATGGCCTTGAGCCTATGACAAATCAAAACAAGGCTCTTAACCCAGTTTCTTTTTTTTTTTTTTTTTTTGCTTGCATGGTGGCCCAAACTATCCAATCAGAAATTAAAGGAATTAAAGATGTAGCCGATGAGTAATGGTTCACCAAAGGGAAATTAAAGATGCAAAGCCCAGAAAGCATAAATCCAATCTGAGTTCAACTCTATGATTTGAGCTGCAGCGATGCAAGATGCGCACTTGCTTAGAAGCAAATGGCCTTTCGGTCTCTGGCCCTCTGGTTGGTTGAGTGGCGATTGTATGTGCACGACAAAGAAAATCATTGTCCAAGCTTTTCTGGGCTACGGTGATCCCAATCCATTCCACCCTAATTTTCGGTTAGAACTTGGCGGTTCCGATTCTAGGGAAGGGGAGAGACGAGCACAATCCTGTTTCACTAGCAGTTTTCACAGTCCGGTGTTTAGTTCAATTATGATTTTGGTTTGGTTTGGTTTGGTTACAGTTTAGGTCTTGATTCAGTTTTTTTTTTTTAATTAAAAATATAACATTTTAAAATTTTCATTAATGTTGCTAGAGAAATTTTAAAAATTTATAGAAAATTAAAGGGAAAAAAATCTTAATTAATAAATAACTTGAACTTAACTGAAGTGCTTCACTATGGTCAAATAACCATTGCACCGTCTTAGTCTCTCATTTACATTTTTTTAATTTTTTGGAACCGTAATTCGGACCGGTAGTTCATGTGGTCGATTCTATACGTTCCAGTTCCTAAAAACCTCAAAGCTTAATGGGACCTTTGCTCCCTTCTCAATTATGGTTTTAACCAAAATTTGGGAGTCCAACCCAATTCTCAGTTCGGTTTGGCTCCTGTCTAGTTTTCGTTGGAAATGAAATTAGGGCAACAATCCCTACTATTCCGCGGGCTTGGTGCACTTGTTGCCTTCGGCTCGGCTGGAGCATGCAATCCCTACTATACGTACTTCATGGCCTTTTTGTGAGAAATGAAAAACGAAATTGTTGAGTACTAACTTTTCTACATTTTACGAGCGAGCTGCTAAATGGATTTTTACGTCCGAAAGTTTGTTGTTAGCAGAGCAATGGTCGTTCTGTTAAACTCTGTGATTAAGAACTTTGAATTAGCTCAACAGGAGATGAAGTTGTACACATCACATTCACAATTCAGAGGCAATTAAAAAAAGTGTTTCAGCTTTCTTTAAACAATAAAATAAAAAGCTGAACTAACAACCATGCTTTCATCCAACTGGTTCCCTCATAAATGCACATGGAAACATTGCAACATGCTGATATTTGTTCCCCCCCTAAAGAACAAAGCAACTTGCACAATGCCTTTTACCATACCCATATAAAAATATAATTGAACAGGTCTAGCTAGCACATTTAATCCTGCACGCACCACATTTACTTGGGGTATCCATCTGCATGTGCCTGTACAGCTCACGTCAAAGTGGTATGGACAAGTCAATGCTAACAATAAAAAAAAAGCTCAGCTTTTTTTTTTTTAGATTAAAGACTGTCCATTTTCAACACTTCCATAACTATGAGTTTCATGATGTAATGACAAAGGCCCACAATAAGACGGCCATATAATCGAACAACCATTCTGAAGGATTCCATGTGGTGTACGTATATTGTTTTGTTTTGTTATGTTTTGTTTAGGGGTAGGTCAAACGGCAGAGTAGTGGAATATGTATAATTCAAACAAAAAGGGCAAATGGACCTCCCCCTGTTACTCGTCTCTGCAAGGTCTAGTTTTTCTTTGGATGTTGACAAAACCAGCCGAAGGAAGATCTTTCTCTGTTTTCTGTTTTGGTATGACCAAAGAAAGATCCTAATGATTGAATTAAAGGCCCCAGAGTACTTCTTTTCCTGCAATCACAGGGCTTTGGAATATTCTAATTCCCCCCCGCCAACGAAAAAAAAAAAATGAAAACACTACTACAGAATTCCGATAACCCTGAACACAAAGGATATCATTACGACGTCACTCTTGTAAATAACATTATTTTTTTTTTTTTTTAACAAAAATTCACAATGTACATGAGAATTAACAAGATGTACAAGTGAGGTTGAGTAAATAAAAACTGCAAAAACATGAAACAACGCCTTATTTGCACTTTTTCCCATGATTTTTGTTTGGCCTATTGTACTCGGATCACTTACGCATCTGGTTGAATCTCATGCACATTATAAATTTTTGTAAGAATAAATAATATTTTATTAATGATGACATTACACATACAGTCTGCACCTCGGATTCGCAATTGGATGGTAAGTTCCAATGGTAGGAGTAAGCTATAAAATTGTCAGAGAAGCGGTACAAGAAAGACACATTATCACTTCTGTTCCACAAATGCTCTACGTAAACAATACTTCATAATGGTCGAAGAATAGAGAAAAAATAAAAGAAAAAAAAAATAAACAGTAAACGTTAATTTCCAACATTTTACAGTTCATATATGTTTTTTCTGAATTCGTTCTGACATGTGAGACACCTATCTGATTCAGGGACAGGGGGCTCGGATCGAAGGAATGGGGTTGATGGGGAGTAATGATTGAGTTAATTGCGTGAATGTGGTGAAGGAAGATATGCAGGGCAGGTAGGTTATGCCCTCCGTTTTGGGGCACTAGTTGCTTTGTGGTGGCTGGCTGCCATTTAATGTTTTTTGGCAGACGATAGGTCTATTATTAAAGGATTGGTTGTATGGCTCTCCATTGCCGAGCATTTACTAGGTGTCTATATTTTTCAGTTTAATAACATTATAGATTCGGCTAAAAAAAAAAAAAAAAACACAGGAGACAACGGAACTGAATGGTCAGCACATCGTGAAATGGCATAAACTAATAAAATATTACATCGTGAAAAATTTTTTTAGGAGACATGTATCTGTTTAAGCGGTGGATTTCATCTATAAGAAATATTAAATCAGAATGTTAACGGGTGATTTGACCTTGGATGTTTTCATTCGTAAAAAAAAAAAAAAAGAAGAATATGTCACAGTCGAACGTCCCTCTCTGCAGCTTATTAAACAGATTTTTGAGAGAAAAAAAAAACCCAAAAAGTTTTTTTTTTAACTTTGATGACTTTCATAAAGACAAAGAGGAAAAGACCAAGATGGTGGCTTCCTTAGAGACTAATTAAATACGCCATGAAAGCTATCCCAAGTTATTGCTGGTTCCCCATGTATTTGTAGATAACAATGAAAGTCACTTTCTGGTATTGCGTTGCCAAAGACCATCCAATCCCTAAACCTAATTCCCATAGATCGAGACCACAAGTGTGCCACTAGACCGAAAGAAGATGATATGATGACGTATATAAAACACACTAACTAAAAAAAGATAAGGGAGGGGGTGGATTGGGCGCTTAGCAAGTGAAGCAAGCAACCTGAATCCCATGGATGTCATTAATTTAATTTCTATTCCACAAAATCTAAACTTTTTTTTTTTTTTTGCACAAAATGACAAAAAGAATAAGTGATATCATTAATTTAATTTACTTTTTTTTTTTAATCAATTGTCTCCAATTAAACATTAATTTTTGTTTAGAACTTCCAGTTCTCACATCATTGATTAAAGCTAATTAATACATGAAAAGGGCTCGTGTGTGAAGAATAGACATTGTGGTGTTAGCCCCTTCCTTCTTGAAGAAGAAAGGCACGAACCACAATGACTGTGGTTCTTGGTCAGTAAGTAATTATGTTTTTGTTTCCAATCTTTCAGAAATTGCTTTGCAGTAAAATCAAAGCATTGGCTTCCTTCCTGAACCAAAATGATGAGGCTGGCGGGAGGGAGGAGGGACCCGAGTTCAATTAAAGAAATCTCTCGCACAACTTGACGTACACGGGACTCAATTAAGCAAAAGCCTTGGTCAACGTGTACTTATCCCCTCGGTTTGCTAGGCATCTAGTTCTGGGTCTCTCCGAAGCAAAAACTGGCCCACCTCAAAAGAATAAAAAAAATAAAATAAAAAAGAAACCATTGATCAAAATATTACTTAAAATTCTTTTTGTTATACATAATAAAATATTATACATTCCATAATAAATATTTTACACAACATACAAGAGCAAGAGGTTTGTAATTAAATAATAAATATTATATAAAATTTCGATTCATGTGATGAATTACATTATATTTGGAAATGATTTTTTTTTTTTTTTTTGATATAAAGGCTCTTGACTCAATCTGAGATCCATCCAAAATTAGGGCTCGTGCCTTAGAGCCGCGTCCCTCGACCTAACCCTTTTTTAGTCTCCCTAACATTAATTTCCTACTCGGTTGGTAATGTATTTTTCAAAGAGAATAAAGAAAGAAGAGAAACAAAGAAAAAAGTAAACAAATTTTTTAAAGAACGTTGAGAAAAGTAACAAATTAGTATAGGGAAAGCACCATAAAAAAGTTTTATGCTTGCACGCGGTGGTGCACAGCCGTATATTTTAACAAATAAACAAAATAGAGAAGAAGAGTTGCAAAGAGAAAGGCAGAAAGAGTAATGAAAGAGAAATAAAAAAAAAAAAAAAAATATATATATATATATATATATATATATATATATAATAGGTACAATAATAAAATAGCGGTGGCGATAATGAAAGTTGATAATAAAAATTATACTAAAACTATATACTTTTTATATAAAATATATTTTAGAAATTGAGTTTAGTCTAAGTAATGAATTTAGAGAAATTTATGGGATAACATTAATTTATAACAATAAGATAGCAATCTCATACTAATTTATTTAATTTTAAATAATTTTTTTAAACACAAAATATTCCATCTAAATTCGTGTACTAAATCCGCCTCCGTGTCTTTAGATGGTTCAATCAAACCTACTCATTTCGGGGCGGACCCACCAATCGTTTTTGAGTTCGAAGTATTGTCATCGGAGAGGGGCCGATCCAATAATTTGACCACGGAGTTGACCAACGAAACCCTCCTTAAGTCTGCTAAAATTGTTACGCTGAAGCGTAATTTATGGAGTACAAACAAAATCTTTATCATAGTTTATTTAATTTGCTAAGGTCATAATTGCTTCCCAAATCAAATTTATTTACAAATTCTCTTTAAGCTTTTCTTCTTGAGAGGATGTTTAAAGTCAATTATATTGAAAACGCAAGAGTCTAGACTATAAGAAAATAAAGAAATTAAATAAGTAACAAATTTGTATATTATATATCACATATTAATTTAAAATTTTAAAAGATTAATTTTAAATTTTTATATTACTTATTTAACCATATAATTTACATTTTTATACTTAAAATTTTGACAAATTATTCGTTTTTATATCTTGGTGTTTAACATAGTATACGTCGGTGCGAATGGAATAACAACAAATTATTGGATCCGCCTGGTTTTCCATGACCCCATTTGGGAGGAATCTGACCGAAGTGAAATAGTTCTCAAATGCATCATCACATATAAAAAAAGGAAATAGTTCGCAATTTGCTTTGTTCCATTAAATGTCAGCACTGGGCATCTCTTTATTTGATAAAGATCCCTACTTTCAAAGCTTTTGACATGCCATTCATTAAAAAATTCCATGGGAAATGTATTTTTTTTTCCCCCTTGTTTTAGCAGAATGTGAAATTACAATATTTAGAATGAATATCAGCTTTAATGTTATAAATAAAAAGACGTCCTTGTGACATTTTTATCTTAATATTAATATTTTTATTTTTAAACCAATTAACTAAAAAACCATCGAAATGTTGATATATATATAATATGATCCATATTAAATTGGTCAATTTTATTATATACAAACATTTTTCATAAATCCAAGGTCAGCATGCATATTTAAGTGTTCGATCAAGATAAGTAAATATATTGCAAAATTGTGATAATTAATATTATTTTTACTTAGGTACGAAAGTAAAGATTATATTCACAGTTTAATAGTTTTATCAAAAAAGAATTGCACACTATTGAAAAAATAATTTTTTTAGATATATATTTTGATTTTACTAAACAATTTAATAAAGAACCGGACTTATAATATTTAGTATAATAATGAATTTTTTTATTATTAAATCACAATATTTAACGCTAATATGAATTTTCTTTTGATACAGATTATGACATAGTTTGACATCACGATACTCTATCGCATCAAAGAAGTAATGTGAAATTGCAATTAAGATTACGAATTCACTCCCTACCTCAGACGCTCCATTGATTTCTCTTCAGTAGTATTTTCCATTTTTTTAATTAATTAATTGATTGATTCTCAACTTTGTAATAATACTACATTTTATTTTTGGGGAGTAAATTTTTCTTCCCAAAGAAAATAGGGCGCAACTGCATCGTAATATTTTTGAAATGATTTTTAAAATATAATCTATTATAGGTTATTATATTCGTTTACATTTTTATAAATTAATACAGATAAAATATCATTATGGGGTGTATTTCAAAAAAGAAAAATCCCTTTTTTTATTGGGATTAGTTGGACAATAAAGTTTGATAATGACGATCAGGCTGGGCCCACGCGGGACTCATAGCTAAGGCACGTAATTAATTAGAATTTAGAACCGCATAAACGGCTGCCGCCTTCATTAAAAACCCATGTTTAAGACAAGTCTTGTCTGCTTGTTCAAAAAAAAAAAAAAAAAAGAGAGACATGCTTGTCTGGATAATCCGACACAAAACCCACGAATTTACCAAAAGGTACGATCCTGATCAGGCAACAATCAAAAGTCCTGACAAGAATCCATGGAAATGAGGTCCATTTCCGTCATTTAGCTTTTCAACTTCCAGCAGCACCATAAATAAAGCGTAGAAACCGAGAGGCCTCTGCAGCCGAGCTTTGTTTTGTGCGGGCGCAGCTCCTTTCTCCCTCTCCGTGCCTGCAATTTCGTTTTTTCTTTTTTTTTTTTTACTGGGTTTGTTCTTTGTGAATTACAGGACTTAGAACTGAGTGAGATGCAATTGGGCATTGGGTCAAATTCACCTTTTATTATTATTTTTTTCTTATTTGGGTGCAAAAGGGAAGTACCAACAAAATCCCTTCTACCGTCCCCGTCCCTTGATCTCGGCACTTTTACTGTTCCAAACAAAACCGAAAGTGCCATGACACCAATTTCTGATAAATGACTTCCGTTTATGCTCAACGGTTTTACATGAGAAGACATGGTGCAGGTGAAAATACACGCTAAGCTGAACCGGGGCTCCAACGTAAGAATGAAACTCTTACATAAACATGGGAGACGGCTGCAAGAAAAGAATAACCTTTGCTTCAGATACTACAAATGGGTCCTCTGGTTTGCCCTTTCTCTTTATTTTTTTAGCTCTTATTTCATAAGCTACAAGCCCATGCCCATCCCCCGGTCGTACAGCTATTTCTCCAAATCCGCTGTCGTTTCTCGCGCCCTCTTTGAATCCACAAACTCAACCTTTCTTCTTCAACATCCCAAGAGCGATCAAGGTGTGACCTTTATTCGATTCCTTCTCGTTTTCAAAGATTAGAGAAAGAAAAATGAAACACTCTGTTTTTTTTTTTTGTCTTTTGACTTTTTCCTTTTCTTTACCAAAAAACAAAAAAAAAAGAAAAAGCAGAAGACATAGGCTTATTGAAGGATTTGAAGATATACGTCTACGCATTGCCATCGAAATACAACACAGAGTGGCTAATCAACCAGAGATGCAGCAGCCACTTGTTTGCCTCAGAGGTGGCGATTCACAGAGCTTTGCTGAACAGCGATGATTGGGTGCGGACGTTTGACCCGTTCGAAGCCGACTTCTTTTTTGTTCCAGTTTACGTGTCCTGCAAATTCAGCACTGCAAATGGGTTCCCGGCCATGGGCCATGCCAGGTCTCTTTTGTCCTCAGCCGTCCACCTCGTTTCCTCCACCTATGCGTTCTGGAACCGATCCCTCGGGGCCGACCATGTCTTCGTCGCCTCTCACGATTACGGCGCTTGTTTCCACGCCACGGTATTTTTAGTAAAACTTAAAGGCTGCAATCCACTTGAAAATGGTTTTATTGTTTTTCCCCGTTTTTTCAGCTAATTTTTTTTAGGTTTATAGGAGGAGAGGGCCATAGAAGACGGGATCCCGGAATTCCTGAAGAACTCGATCATATTACAGACTTTTGGTGTCAAATATGACCACCCCTGTCAACACGTCGAGAATATTGTCATACCGCCTTATGTCTCGCCGGAGAGTCTGCAGAAAACGCTACAAAAATCTCCGTTGACCAGCCGGCGTGACATCTGGGTCTTTTTTAGAGGCAAAATGGAAGTGCACCCTAAAAACATTAGCGGGCGATTCTACGGCAGGTAAATTAAAATATCTAATCGTTCTTTTATTTTCACAGCGTTGAAAAAAAGAAGGAAAAATCTGGAATGCTTTGGTTTTTCTTATTATGCAGGAAGGTTCGGACGGAAATATGGAGAAAATTCGGCGGCGACCGGAGGTTTTACTTACGGAGACATAGATTTCCCGGTTACCAGTCAGAGATTGTACGGTCGGTATTTTGCTTGTGCCCACTGGGGTGGGCCCCTTGGAGCCCAAGGCTTGTGGAATCGGTTGTTTTGGGATGCGTGCCGGTTATAATAGCCGATGGTATTCGGTTGCCCTTCCCGGACGCCATCCGTTGGGCGGATATCTCCCTCACGGTCGCCGAAAAGGACGTGGGGAAGTTGGGAGCGGTTCTCGAACGCGTTGCGGCCACCAATTTGTCAGCGATCCAGAGGAACCTGTGGGACCCTGCGGTCAGGCGGGCCCTCCTGTTCAACGACCCCATCCAAGAAGGGGATGCCACGTGGCAGGTTATTCGTGCCTTGAAACATAGGTTGGAAAGGTGGAGGCGCAAGGTTTCAGGCCAATAGCGGGGAGGCAGCGTGTCGCCTGCGATCGCGTGAAACCCAGCTAATGGGACGGTCACGGAACGTGGATGCGCTTTTGCATGGACGCTGAAAGTGCAATGGTGAGAAAGCAGCATTCGGAGGGTCCCGTGAGCGGAATCGGACGCCAGCTCAGCTGTGCTGCATTGGGTTATCTCGGGGTGTCAGAGATTGGAGTCAGACAGGGCTGAAAGATAGATCAGGTCGTCGACTGGGTAAATAAATAGAGTTTTTTTCTTTTTTATATATATATATATTATTTTATTTTTTTATTTAACAAGGTCTCCAGGGCAAATATAACAAGGCATGATTCTAACGTACGTATTAATTACGTGAGAGTTCTTGGGGTCTAAAAATAATGCCTGCTGCAATATGATGTCCGTCGTCCAAATTCAAAAAGTAATGAGGGACAGTGCTCGAATGAGATTTGTTATTCCTACGAAGGACGGAAAAATAATGTATGTCTAGATGTTTAATTTATACGTGGGAAAATACAGAGGATGGGTTCATTGAGATTAATTTAAATTTGCTATAAATTAAAATTTAGTGTTTAAAAAAATTAAATAGTTAATTTTTTTCTTATGATTTTAGTATTAAATTATCAATGTGTTAATAATATATGGTATATAAATGATTTTGTATTTTAATTTATTATATAATCCATGAGTAGAGATTTTTGTCATATAATTTTGGTATCACACTGAAGTTCCAGACTTCTCCCTAAGATCTACTAGTTTATGATATTGAGAGGGGGGTGAATCAGTGTCACCATAATTTACAATTTGCAGGTAAGTGAACAACTTCAATCCTTTTTTAAAAGCAAACTCTTTTTCAAACTCGACTGAGGTAGATCTATTACTACCTACTAATCACAATAGTTTCCAAAGTCACCTTTTAGACACTTTGTCTAATAGATAATACGGATGTTCTTGTTTAGGTCTTTGCTAGGTTATGGATTGACTGATACTTTAGCTGCGTTCACAACTCAATTCAAAGCACAGAGTGTAAAGCAAATTAAGGACACACGAGATTTATGTGATTCCGTCAACGTAACGTACATTCACGGTGGTAGGGACTCTCCCTCTACCGAGACTATCTACTATACTTGTGAATACAGGTTACAATGGATGTCTTTAATTCTCTGCTCCTTTCAATATTGCAATTACTAAGCAAGTACAATACAAAGAGTGTCACTTACTGTGTCTACCTTTCTTCTAACTTGTCTTGTCTCTGTTGAATTGAAAGGCTGCTCCACTGCCGCTTTGAAGTTCACCGCAACGCTCTCTAATCTCTCTTGAAGAAGTCTGGAAATACGTTGAATTCAATGCTTCACCGAATTTCTACGTTGTTTCACACAACTCCTGCTTTCACCGTCTTACGGTCTTACCCGTCTCCTTATCTCACGATCTCACTATTTCACGGCTTGCCTGTCCGTTTCTCTCTCCTACTGTCCAACCGGATTTCTCTCTCCTACCGCTAGATTTCTCTCTCTTCGCCGAATTTCTCTCTCTTCACCGGATTTCACTTTTCCGTTCACCGTCGGGTTTCTCTCTCTTCCCGCCGCTCTGCTCCGGTTTGGCCGTTAGGTTTCTCTCTCTTCCTGCCGGTCTGCTCTGATTTGGCCGTCGGGTTTCTCTCTCCTTCCGATCTGGCCGTATAGGTCTTCGCCGTCTACCACATCCAGCCGTGTCGTCTCCTCACCGACCGCTGGTGTACCGGTGGTGTGCCGTTCCTCACGGGTTTCTCTCCTTCTCCGGTCTACGTTTTCTCTCTCTCTCGTCCGTCGGCTGCATTTTCTCTCTCTTGGTTCGTCGGTTTGCTCGATTTTTTGACTATCTGTTTCTCTCTCTTCCAACGTCTGCCGGATCTCTCTCACCCGTTCCCGATCTGGTCTCGTCTCGTTCCAGTTCGGATCTGGTCTCCCTCATGACTCACCTTTCTCAGCCTTTCGGCCGTCTTACGTTCAACGTTCAGCCCCCTTTGGCTGCCTTCTTTTCTCTCAACGGATTTGCCTTTTTGCTCGATTTTCTGACCGTCGATAGCTGCGTTTTCTTCTCCTTTCCGTCAACGGCTGCTCAATTGTTTCGGCCGTCCACTCTCCTCGCTGATCGTCTCGCCGTTATATCCGTTTCTCTCCTGTCTCCGACGACGGCTTCACTATGCGGTACTGTTCACTCGATTTGTCCGTCAGTCCTCCCCAGTGGTGTTCTTTTGGTATTCTCTTTGGTTGGTCGGTTGTCTAGATTTTTCTGAATGCTCAATATTGCCGACTCCTTGTTCTTTGTCTTCCAAGACCATTATATACTCTACTATATGAAATCCTAATAGGGCTTACGCGGTGAATTTACTTTTTTACCTTTCCATGTGGCTTTATTTTCTTGCACACTTAAACCTAGTTGACAACAATTACAACACATACAAGACTGTGGGAACAACACACACCTAATTAAATTCTAATATTAATTTTCTCTCAATAAATTGATTATTACGTTATAATAAGTTACGGTGATTACCCTTCTAGGATATTCCTATAGAGTCTTTTACTAGTGTACATCTCATAAGTAAAATAATCTAAATAATATAAAATTGTTAAATTTAATTTTTTTATAAAGAAAAATAGAAAAAAAAAAAAGAGAGAAAAAGCTTATATTCTCCTACAAAGAAAAAAAAAACCCAAAACAGTGATTGATTGTAAAAACTAAATGTTTTATTATTATAACAATTAATTTTTTTAATAATAAAAAAATGCTTAGTTAAAAATAATCACTTTGACCTATATATTCTCAAAAGTTTCAAAAAAATTTTAAACTTGGCCATGATCACGTGGGGTTACATCAAGTTTCCCATACTAAGTTTGAATTTAGCATGAACCATTCTTTAGATCTTTTCTTATAAGATATAAAATAAATATTATTTTATAAATATATATTTAAAAAATTATTTTTAACATAAGATAATTTTTTTTAAAAAAATATCATTGTTTTTAATATTTTTTCACATATTTTAAAAATTTAAATTTTATTCAATTTTAGTGGGAACATAACATATTATTATTGGTATCTTTTGAAATATGAACTAAATACTATAACATATAAGTTTTAATATTAAGTATGATGAAATAAAATTTTTTATGAATTATAATTTCTTAAAGAATATCAGTAAATTTGCCTTTATATTATATTCTTAAAGATAATAATGTTTAATGTAGTTAGGTTTTGTAAGGTCATGTTAACATTTAGTTTGTTTTTCAATTCTTCTTGATTGATTTGGTCTCAACACATATCTTATACTTACTTATATTAACATGTAAATTGTTGATCAAAATAAGTTGTTTCATCTTTATAATATCAGGATCATTTACATCTTTTAATATAACATACCACAAATTATAAAAACTAATAATATAATAAAATAAATATATGTATTTTTATTATTAATAATATCAAGTATATTGAGAATGAAAAGTGCCTAGTTACAGTAGTTATTTTTTACAAATAAATCATTTTTTGTCGTGATAATTTTTTTAGACTTAAAAGAAGGTTTTTCTTCTTATTTTCCCTAACAAAGATACAAAAACTAAATTGATGTAAATTTTTTATGATATGAAGTACATTATTGAAAGATACCTTTTGATGTTACCTTTTTTGTTTTTACTTCCTTTAATCAGATTATGTTCTTATCCTTAATCAAGATAGGTATCATGATATCTTTTAGTAACATTGGGCTTTTTCTTGTGTTTAAATTACTATTTATAGTCCTTCTTAGACTATTGAAACTTTTCAATGACATAATTTGCTACATATTCTTTTTGGAACTTGATATTCTCATTCTTCTCTAATAATTTATAATTTTATTGATATGATTTTAGACACTTTTTTTATTAAGCATTTAAAAATATAGATAATTAACAACAACAAGCTTTTGCATGCCAACATCATCTTCTATATATTTTGTTATTCATTTTTTCTCATATTTCTTTAACTTCTTTTAAAAAATGATAAGTATCAAAGAAATCATTAAATAGTATACTTAAAATAATGTGACAACAAATCCTATTGGTTTATTTCCAAACATGAAATGTTCTATTATAATTCTATGAACCAAATTTTAATTTGGGTTTAAAAAGAGTAAAGACAAATCCTAGTACATCTAAAACTGAAAAAACATGCTTTTGTTAATGTTTAAAGTGAAAACTAATAAAAAATTTAATATTAAAGGTGTATCATAAGAATTTAGAGGTGTTTAGTAAGAACTTGAATACAAGTGAAATTAACTAAATTTAAGAAAAATAGGAACATAATGATTAATAGTATAAAATAATTGATTAGTCTTTGTATTTATAATAACAAAATAAAATATTATCCTTAAGACTATTAGAAAGAAAGATAAAAACAAATTATAAATATATGCATAGAAGTAAGTATCTAAAAGGATATCAATTTAAAGGGTGCAAATGTATCATCTTTAAGAATAATTTTGTTTTTTCAGATAGATTGTTACAATATAACAAGTTATAATAATTATTTTCCCAAAATACAACAAACGTTTTTACTAATGTATACCTAATAAATAATATAAAAAAAATAATACAACTCTATTAAATTTAATACTTTTACATAAAATAAGTTAAAAGAAGAAAAAAATAAAATTGGAAGGAAAAAAATTCATTTTATATTATTTTTGATTTAATATTTCATAAAGATGAATATTAAGAATAAATATAATAATTGATGATAATGAAAAATAATTTTATTGTTGTAACAATTAATTTTTTAATAATTAAAAATTATTAATTTGACCGATATTATTTAAAAGACTTTGAAAAGTTTTGGATTTGCACTAGACCAACCAAAGTCAAAACTAATATTGAATCTCTCCTATCAAATTTAGTTTTAAGTCATTTATATATATGTGATTTTTTTTGAGTTATTTCTTTTATGATATATATGATAAATATTATCTAATAAATATGTAAAATATCATATCTAATGCTTAAAATATCTAATATAGAATAAAAGATTTTTAATACAAAAAGTAGATAACTAGGTCACTAATTCAACTATCGATTTAATATTTACTAATTTTAATTTATTTAGATTACTTTTATTAAAGAATAATATATGTAGTTGAACTTCAGCTCAATTAAATTTAAATCTTATGCGTAAATCAATCATAGGATCTAAATCATTTCCAATGACATTACATTCATCAGTATAAATGATGAAAGAGCCAATTTTATAGAAAAACTCCTTTCTATTCTTCCGTGTGAAAGCTAAGGGGGAGGACCTGTAATTTAATACAAAAAAGGCCAAAGTCCCTAACATTTAATAATGCTTTGGACCTCGAGTTCTTTTTATTAGCCTGAGATATAAGTAGTCCCATTGAAAATTTGCTGGTTTTGCTCCCATTCGCTTCCCTTCATTCCCCAGCCACTGTTTTGTTTGGTTAAATAATTCAAAAAAAAAAAAAAAAGAAGACATGCAAAATTAACATAAAATAGATAACCATTTATTATAATTAATTATTATACATAAAAGATATGTTAATTATAATTAATTATCATAATAAGTATTTTTATAATAAAACTCTAAATAGAGGATTTAAAATAGACTAATAATTAATTCTTCTATGTGATTAATTGTTTCAAACCAAATAGTGTTTTTTTTTTTCGAGCTTTTCATGGTTCTCCCTACCACCTCAATCTAGCTGATTTCAATGGAACTTACTACATTGCTATGTATTTGGTTAACTAGTTATATATATATATATATATTGATGTGGCTAATTCAAATTTTTACTTGAAGACGTTGTTGTGAATTCACTGGCCCCCATTTCTTTTACTTTCTTCTTCTTTTTTAAATCAATTTTTTTAAGAAAAAAATTGCGTCAATGAATCCACGATTTGTATGTCCGCAAAGATTCAATTCCACTACATTGCTGTTATTTAGAATCATAAATTTGATCTTTCGAAGTATTCTTGGGTTTCTTGCAAGTCTAGCAGTTCAAGATTAGGTGGCAAGGAAGAACATTCTCCCATCCTTTAGGCCCTGGGACATCTGTTTCAGAAGTTGAAACTTTCTATCACTGAGTCGTCTTCTCCTCTCCTGGAGGATCTTAAGTCCTTTTCTTTTGCATATTTGTCTTCTTTTTTGAACCAACCAACAATTGGAATTACCGAATTAGACTTGTGCGGTTGTAAATAATAAAAGAAAGTGGTCCAATGTGCAATCAAAAGAGAGCTAAGTAACATGATAATGCCCTGAAAGCAAAGCCACACAGTTGCTCTATATGAGTCGTCTGTGGTCCAGTGTAAGAAATTCACGTGTGTGAGAATACTAACGAGTACACCTGCTGCAGGAGAATCAGGATTCACGAGTGAAGACAGATACTGTTCAAACACTTCCGTTTTCTGTGCACAAGACATTGAATCCCCAATTCATTTGTGAAACAACAATCTTAACTTTTACAATTACGCCAAAAACACATGGCATAGTTTTATTCCACCAGCAATTTCAACAGAACAAGTAATACGACAAGAATAAATAAAAACCTCCAAATCTTGCAGGGGCTTGGACGCTTAAACCGACTCTAGCACTAGCATGGCAAGTGGGAGTCCCATTCTCGTCTCAATAGACCACCCCAAATCCAGACAGACACGCTCGCAACGGAATCAACAACCGAAAACAAAACACGAACCATTCGACGCTCCAAGACAACAGAACCAAATTAAACAATCATTTTGCGTATGCATATGGGTACCAATATGTACACTTACATTACACATGTATACCGTACCCTTAATTAACTAACACTCGGGTGTATGAGTATGATCCCTATTTGGGTCCCTGCAGTAGTTGTAAGCCAAGTAGTTCCTCTGGACCCATAACATTGCCGAGGCCTGCTCTTGGCTCAGGCCTGCCGAGCCCTTCGGGGAGGCGGAGAGCGGCGAACATGAGGCTGGACCATAGGCCGTGCACCCACCGATCTTAAAATTTTTGTATCGAGCAACGAAGGGCTGGTACCTATAGTCGGCCTTGTATTTTCCATTCTCAGTGGCCCATGATGACGCATCCCAGATTGAGCCATACACCCACATCGGCCTTAATGGAAATGTGGCGTCACTTTTTCTTGGATACCATCTAATGGGAACATCATCCACAAAAAATCTGCAATCCACATCATACGAATGATGCCAAGCTTACTTTACAATAGCCGAGACATCTACAGATATATTTTTTTAAAAAAATTCACAATATATAAATAGATTGAGTATATGTGCATGCATCCATGAATATATAATTAATATATAAGAAACTATGATGAGTTCATAAATAATATATAGGAATGGGGTTACTACATATAAGGCAAAAGCAATAAGCATGGGGCAGAAAAAGGGGTACTAAATTACATGATCTCACTAGGGGTCCACAGAATGGCGTAATTATGGAAATCTTGTGTGGGATCAAACCACAGATGAAATCTCATTTCTCTTCCAATAATGTTTTTGTCCCCACTTCCTCTAATGTAGACATTGGTCTGCAACGTGTAAGGCTTATTCGGCGTGGTTCCTAGGAATTCAATGTCAATCTCGTCATGCTTCCCCGGATGAGCTTCGTTGTTCGAAAGCTGTAAATTAACAAATTATAACCAAAATTTATTTTCACCAATTAGCACAAGGCTGATCATTATCTTGTCAATTGAATTGAATGAAATTAAACGTGATCAAAGCACGTAATATTGATAATTCTCACATAGAGAGACGTAACCACTCCTGCAGTGTAACCAGGCTGAAGCTTGATGGCAGCACCAAAGTATCCCGATCGGTATGGATGCTGTGATTTAAACCCACTTCCTGTTACACATTAGTATAACAATTAGAGTATAATAGCAGCAAGTGCTGTGCTAGTTGGAAACTAAAAATGCAAATATGCAGGAATGGGACCTGAACTGGTGTCAAGCCAGATGGTCAATGAGCCATGGTCCAGTCTTTGATGCTGAGGACCCCAAAGGTTTCTAAATCCCTGATCAAAGCCAATAGAACTAATTCTGGAGCTTGGGTAGTAGCCGGGGGAAGGTGGATATTGGGCATTAACTGAAGGGATTACTATAATTATCAGTAGAATATGGAAAAGAGAAGCCATTACAAGAGATAATACAGAAATTTAAAGATTGTGGTTTGCGAAATGTTGTTTTGTCTATGCTCTTGAATCATGGCTATACTTTTGGTATAAATAGGGAAGCTAAAGGCCCCACAACACAAATAAGGTGACAAATTAGTTGATGAGGGTTGTTATACATGAACACAAAGAATTATTGAGAGGAAGGTGATAAAATGAAGAAAATGGTCCTGATTTTGCGCAAGTCCTTTTCTCTGTTTTTTAAACTCAATTTTCTGTATATGTTCGACTCTCATATATGAGAAAGCATGTTTGCTATGGTTGATCATCTGGACAAGCATGATCTTCAATCCTATTGACCATGATGAGATTAATTAGAAATTACTTACAACTGGGAATATAATAAGTTAATTGTCCTAAGCATGATCAAGCAAGAGATAATGGATATGGAGTACACATAATGAGGAACATTTGTACACGTTTCTTGTCTATCCTTCAAAATCAAGGGAATATATGGAAAAGACAATATGATGAGGATACCCATGGATTTCCTTCTAGTGTCTCTGTTTTTTTCCATTTTTTCCTGTCTCAAATAGCAAAATTTCTTAACGACATGCTTTCTCTTGTGCAAACTCTCTGGGGATAAGCCAGGACGAGACAGACTCTCCTTATCTTGTGCAAATTTCACCATTTTCATCAATAACACATAACTTCTTGATCATAATATCAGACATTTCCTAACATTACAGCTAATTAATTGATGATGATCACCAGCAAGAGTCCTTTTTTTTTTTTTTTCATGTTTTAATTAAGTGAACAGGAAGCTCTCATTTTCGGATCTATTTTATTATACATAATATAAGAGTGCAAGGATCTTCGTTTGCAGGATGGGGAAGCCTAGTCAGACATTTATCATAATTGTCTCCACAAATTTCTGCCTTATGTGGTATATTAAGATAGAGTTTGACATGGCAGACTTAGCTACGCTAGATTAGATTAGTTTGGCAGGGCAATGCCACATTGACAATGGCATTGTCTCGGTACTATACATGAGGTTTGCAGGAAAATGACTTTTCTTTAATCCCAATCTGTAGCTCTGATCACGATGCCCTTCTTCCCCTCCCTTCGACTTCCTCGGGGTATTTTCATCGATCCTCTACTGCATCTATTTTTTTGATAAATGGAATCGTCTCAAAGACTCAACGTTTCAAATTTGAACAAATTAATGAAAAAAAAAATTAAAATCTAATACAGAGAATTATTGATTTTTTTTTTTTTTTGGAAGTCCCTTCGTTCAGTCATTAGGGAAGTCGGCTTAATTGAGCATGTCGATCTCCCGCCGCACCCTGTGAGAGACCTTAAAAAAAAAAAATATTTGTAACTAGTGCCGTGCGTGGAAGCCTGTAAATTATTATTTCTTTACTCTAGAACCTCTTGGTTTTTTGAGGTTCAGAGAGACCAATGTAGTCAAGGCAGTTGCACACGTTAGCTCAACTTAACCCGATTCCATCTTTGACTTTAAGCCATTTTCTTTTGCTGTAAGAAATTTGAAATTTAGTTAATAACTATAATTAACAACTAGAAGGTATTGTTTTTCTGAATTTTAGTCATTACTCATTAATTGTAGTTACCAAAACATTTTTCAGTATCTATATATTTATTCTATTTCGATAGCTCATACGACATATCTCATAATCTTTTGAAGTTCATTCCATGAGTATAACTTTTTGCATTCCAATCTCTATATAATTATGTAACCCACGTACGCATGATTTCATTTAGAGATTATTAAGTAGACGATTCTTTGTATTCTAACCTAAATTATGTAATTGATAAAATTTTCAAGAAACATAACCTGATTGAGAATTCTATTAGTCTTCGTTATTTATTCTTGGATCGCAACAACAATATAAATACCCTTTTTATTTTTGTGTTTATTTGGTATTTTTGAAAAGCAATGCTCAATGTGAAGAATCACTTGCCAGTTGAATCAGATAGTTGTCCAGGGTGGAAACTTCTACCATACATCTAATAATGATTAGTGATTTCCAATTCTCACCTCACTACCTCATGTTCATTAGATGCAGCAACCTTTTCAAGTTCCTTTTCAGTCAAATTGAGATGACTAACGTTATCAACTGCAGCAGGTAATGCATCTTTCAAAGTTAGTTACTCAGCACGAATTGTAACTGGGCATTTATATTCAAGTGATTCAAATTTTATGACTTATTGTCCTGTTTACTAAAGTCAACATTATCTTAATTTTCATTCAAGCAAAATTTTTGAGTGGAAACATATATTTCCTTGTAAATGTTTTTCGCTATCGTCGACGTATATTATTTTTGTTGATTGCTTCTTCTCTTTATATTATTTTATTTTATATTTTATCAATCTATTGTTTGGATAAATTTTCTATGATAGATCAAAAGGAGAGAAAATTATTTAATTTTGTGGTTCACAATGATTGTCACGTCTATATGAGATTAGTGAAATAAGGTTTTTCAACATTATTGAATATCTAAGGAGAAGAAATTTGAAAGACGAAGTTTTCCTACAATATGATTTTAACTACTTTTAGAACTTCTCATATCTTACAATAAAATCATTATATATATTCATTAAATTATTAAAAAATTATTACACATCCAAAATATAAGTTTCAATATATATATATATAGTATAGTATAGCATGATATTTAAAAATATAAATATGAATTAAGTGAGATGCATATTAATTATATTATTTTTCTTTCTAATTAGTTATAGATTATGTTGATAATAATAATTTATAACTTGCAAGATGTCATTTGAATACTTTTAAATAAGTTAAATTTTGATTTACTAACATTTGGATTAAATTAACTTTTAATAATATAATATGTAATATATTTTTTATTAGAATATAATGTGTAATAGTTAATATGATGAAAAATTGCATAACTAACTTATGTATTATATTTTCAAATTAACATGTTAGGTTAATTTGAAAATCTGCTCGAAATACAAAATACCTAAAATTTAATTAACTCGGAACCTGAATCACTCGGAGTTCGATAAATTTGAAATTTGAAGAATCCAAAACCTAAAAATCTTAAAACTCGAATGACCTTGAAATGATCAAGTTTGAAATAAACTTAACCAACCTATTTATTATTCATATAATTTTCCTTATATATAAACAAAAGATGGATGAATTTAAAAGTATAACTTTGGAACTTGTCCTTTAACAAGAAAACTCTTAAGCTGATGCATTAGTCAACTTGGCCATATCATTAGCTAAGATTTTCAAATTATGATGGTTAGCTTGCGTCAGAAGTGAATTGTGCTACAGAATAAGGGAATAACTAGTATTGTATTCATACATTTTATTAAGATTAAGGCTTAGTGTCAATTTATTATTAACTACTTACAACATGAAAAGCTTTTTGATGATTATTGTTGTAAAGCAGAAATATACTATCTGAAATTCTCAATTTTTCCTTAGGATTTACTAGTTTGTGATACTGAGAGGAGGGTGAATCAGTATCACCACAATTCGCAATTCGCAGGTAAGTGAACAACTTCAACCTCTTCTTAAAAGCAAACTCTTTCTCAGACTCGACTAAGGTAGATCTATTGCTACCTCTTAATCACAATAGTCCCTAAAGTCACCTTTCAAACACCTTACCTAATAGACAATTTGGATGTTCTTATTTAGGTCTTCGTTAAGTTATGGGTTGGTTAATACTTTAGCTGCGTTCATAACTCAATTCAAAACACAGAACGTAAAGCAAATTAAGGACACACGAGATTTACGTGGTTCCGTCAATATGACGTACATCTACGGTGGTAGGGATTCTCCCTTACCGAGACTATCCACTATACTTGAGAATTCCAGTTACAATAGATGTCTTAATCCTTTGCTCCTTTCACTATTGTAATTGCTAAGCAAGTACGATACAAAGAGTGTCACTTACTGTGTCTACCCTTTTTCTAACTTGTCTTGCCTCTGTTGAATTGAAAGGCTGTTCTACTGCCGCTTAGAAGTTCACCGCAACGCTCTCTAACCTCTCTTGAAGAAATCTGGAAATACGTTGAGTTTTTTCAATGCTTCGCCGAATTCTTCTTTAGGTTGTCTCACACAGCTCATACTTTCACTGTTTCACGGTTTCACCCGTCTCCTTGTCTCATGGCTCGCTTCACATTTCTGGTTTGCCGTTCCACATCTCATGACCTGCCTCACGCTTTTGATCTGTCACGCCGTTGCACGTTCTGGTCACAGCCATCTCCTGACGTACACCCATGCTTTTGCTGCGCTCCCGTCACAGCTTTACTGGTCTCCCGTTCCAGCTTCGCTGGTCTGGCGTTTCAGCTTTGCTGGTCTTGTGTTTCAGGTCACCAGTTTCTGGTCTCCCTTTTCTGGTCACCCGTTACTAGTCTTACGGCTTGGTCACCCGTTTCTTCTAGGGGTGGTACGTTTTTGGTTTTTACTCTCACCTTACGTTTCTGGTTTTTTTCTTTTCCAAGGGTGATGTGTTTTTGGTTTTTACTCTCACCTCATGTTTCTAATTTTCTTCCTCTTCGCTGGTCTCACACCTCACGCCTCACCTGTTTCCTATCTCACGGCCTGGTCACCAGTTTATGGTCACTTGTTTTTGGTCTTCTGTTTCTAGTCAGTCACGTCATTCTCTTGTCATGCTCTCCTTTTGACGTTCTGCTCTTTTACCGTTCTGCTCTCCTGTCGTTCTCTTTCTTGCCATGTTGTCTCTCTTCCCGTTGGTGTGCTTTGGTCGTGTGTTGTGTTTTACTATTTTCTTTATTTGGTCGTCCACCCACGTTCTGCCATCCAGCCATGTCAGGTCTTTCTTTTTCACTCAGCCGTTCTTCATTCCCTTCTCTCATTTCCACTATTTGGCCTTCGGGTTTTTCCTCTCCTTCGCCGTCCACTCTAAGTTTGCCATATGTGATTTTTCTCTCTCTTCTAACGGCTTCTCTCTCTCTTCCACCTCTTTGCAGTTTTTCTCTTTCGGGTGTTTCTCTCTGTAGGTTTTGGCCGTCTCCACTCTTCCAACGTTTTGTGGTTTCCGTTTGTACTATGTTTTGGCTGAATTGTGTCTTTGGTTGGCCAGTTGCTCTCTCTTGTGTTTAGACGGTGTCTTTGTGTTTTGGCCGGCTACTCTCTTTGCTTACATGGTTTCTCTTTTCTTTTGCAGGTGATGTTCTTCCATGTAGGGTTTGGTGTTTTGGTTTTCTCTCTCTTGTGTTTTGCTGTGTATTCAATTGTGTTGGCCTTCCCTAGTTTTGTCTTCCAAGGTCTTTATATACTCTTTTCCATAAAACCCTAATAGGGCTTACATGGCAGATTTATGTTCTTGTCCTTACGCGGCAGATTTATGTTCTTGTCCTTACGCGGCAGATTTATTTTCTTGTCCTTCCATATGGCTTTACCTTCTTGCCCTTTCATGTGGATTTACTTTCTTGCCCTTCCATGTGGCTTTACTTTCTTGCACACTTAAACCTAGTTGATAACAATTACAACCCACACAAAACTGTGGGAACAACACTATCAAACTTTTAATTTTGTATACTTTAAAGATACTTTTTATCTAAGATCTTTTGATAAGGTCTTCCTTGGTTAAGCTTTTAAAGAAGTACATTTTGATGTCTATGATAGATATTAGTTTGAACCTAAATTGCACTTTAAACTCATTAGAATGAGACATTATTGGCCAATAATGGTATATGACTATAAAATTCACCAAAACTTACTAAGCTTGTCAATTTCACACCAATTACATATATCATTTACTAGAACCACTACATTTAACTGTATTATCTTGGTCCTTTAAAACTTAGGGCCTCAACTTAGTTGGACCTTTATCAAAATCCTTCTTAAACTTTCTTTACATTTTTGTAACAATGAATTACTTCTTAAAATGGGTTGAAATAATTCTACTTAGGGGAATAAAGAAAAAGTATGTTGTTAATTTCAATTGGGTCCATTTAATTTATCATTATGGAATTCTCAGTTCATCGTTACTACTAATTGAAAGCAATTCTACAATAATTTGACAAATATACTTTACAAAAAGTTAAACATCAAAATATACAAGTCATCCATGTATTTAATTAAGATATTTAATAAAACCTTATGCAATCTACTATGAAAAATGGTGTCTAAAACAAAAAATGATTGACATCATAAAATTCTTGAGACATTATGGATCTATCACACAACTTACTAAACACCTATGTAAGTAACATTTTATGCCTTCATTTACAATATTGATGTAATATTATTATTGGACATGCAAATACTATCATTATGTATGATGTTTTAAAAAGGCATTAAATAAGAGAAAAATGCATTATTACAATTGAATACACTATAAGCCTTAAATGAAAAATGACTCTAAGTATAATAGCAATTTAAGTACTACTAAGCGTAATTAACCAATGTCTTTAACAATAATGTTTGCCTATGATCATTCCAAGTAGGTGACTTAGGTCATGTAATTTGACAATGTATTAACTTTAAGCATTATTTTGGTAACATACTTACTTTCAAATGAGATAGGGCCTACATGGTATAAGAAGTTTATATAAGCAATGTTTACATGTTAGACCAAAAAGAAATATAAATTGGTCAAATTAACAATAAATTTCTAAAATATTATTATGTGTAAGTTTTCATATAAAAACTTCTAGTTTGCAAAAATATAAATGATAAATGATCTAAAAAAAAACCTTCTAACACACAAGATATAAACTATGAATGACAAAAAATAATAGTGACTTTAAATTTGAGTTAAAGATTTAAATCATTACTCTAACCTTTACTTTTTACTCACTTTTCTAGTTTCCCAAACTTTTGCTTTTTTTTTCTAATTAACAAGAAAGATGAGATCAATTATGAGACACTAAAGCATAAAAAATAAGAATCTATTATACACTAAATAAAAGTTTGAACTATAATAATTACGAATAATACATAGGTCTTTCGCAACAATAAAGGTACATATCCTAATACATCACAAATCTCTGAACTTACCTTATAATTATGAGTGTACAAAACATTTAAAAGAAAAGTGTATACTTTTGGTTTCAAAACTAGAGACATGGAAAGAAATCAACACATATGACTATCATTTCTTAGCACTTCTATGATCATGTTATTGACTTCATCATTATTGGTTCTCCCTTGAATGTTGTTATTGGTCTTAGTTACACTATTGTGATTATTCCTTAAGGTCGTTTCAAATAGGATCAATATCATGATATTGTGCAATATGTATATTAGTCATCAAGATTCCATTTGTTGCTATACGTGACTTTTGATACTAAGAAACAATCTAATCCTTAAGGATACTTCTATGTAAAAGGGAGTTATACATTAAAAGAAAGTAAATTACACTTCCCCTCTTATAAAACCAAAAAAGGAAACCTTTTCCATCTTTCCAAGTTGCTTAAGTAATACTCTTATCTCTTTTCCAAACTACTACAGTAAGATTTTTTATTTCTTTATAGTTTATTTTGGCAATGTTAATTAGTAATAAGGTTCAATAGTAACGACAACACTAATACATTGACCAATGGCCTAACTGACTTAAGAGTTTTGCCTTGAGCCCTTGAAAATTAACGAACATAGATAAAGGCTAGACCTAATCTTTTCTTGATTGGTATTGGTTATAAGAAAAAAAAAACAAAAAGAAAAAATAAAAAATGAAAAAATCTTTGAAATAAAGAGAAAAGACGTGCATTATATATACAATTACTTTTATGGCACAAAATACTACCTTGACTTTCACAAAATAAGTTGGTCACTCGTTTTTTTTTTTTTAACTCTTGTAGCATAAAAAGATAAAAAGGATAGAGCCTTAGTTTTTTAATACATATTAATCATCCATTTCTTTTGACTATTGTGTTAGAATATTTTTTTCATTAAGAGTGTGAAATATTTTAGAATAATATTTTATTAACAAATCAATCATAACGTGACCTGATTAGTAAGGATCAATTTTGTATGTTATTACATTATTAAGAACTATAATTTTGAACATTGATGGACATACCTAATTAAGTCACATAATTGTATGTATATATATGTGATTAATCCTCTAATTTCCCAACATATGTCAAAACTCCATTTAAAGGGTATGATAATAACTAAGATTAGGAGAGAGAAACAAGTTATTAGGTCAAGACAAACTTTTCAATCATGATAATGATTCAACTTTTATCAATTTAGGTATATTATTTATTATATTATTTGTATAAAAATAATTAATTTTAAGATTTAAATTAATATTTAATGATGATATTTTAAATAAATTATCTAACAAGTAGTATTAAAGCTTGCATTTGGTAATTTATTATTTTTTTGTGTATGAATAACTAAATATATACTTGATTTATAATTATCCATTAATTGAAAAAAATAATAATTATTTAAATAAAACTAATTTGCTATGATCTTATATGAAATAATGAGATTTTATATGTTTAATTTGTATTTATGTCTATTAATTCCCTTATGATTCAACTGAAATATCAAATTATATTTGTTTAACTAATTACTTTGGCATTTGATCTTGAAAACTCTTAATCAGATTTTATTACAATATGATATTTATGATATTAAGAAGAAATAAATAAATAAAAGAAAAAGGTTTTGATTTTACTGTAATTGTACAATAAGGAATTTTCTTTTTTTTTTTAATAATGCTACCATATGTTTATATGTATATATTTGACATGATGTAACGATTATCAATTAACCAAATAAACATATTTTATGTATAATTATAGTGATAGTTTGATAGTCACTAAGATGACTAAACTAATATGGATAATGTTACACATAAATAGTCATTTACTCATGATTTTATTGAAATACCTATAAATGAAAGGTAATTAGGTAAATTGATATTACTAATTAATAAAATTATAGGATTTGCCCAAAATTAATCATTATTCTATGATTATTAACATTATTGAGATATATTAATATTTTTTTGTTAAGTATATTTGTATCTAAAGATATCAAATATATTTGATTGAAAAATAATTAATTGCCTATTAAGTTTTAATATAATATTTACTTATGATAATGTATTATAGTATTTCTCAAAAGAGAATTATTATACATTTTGATTATTGATTAAATCTTATTTATAATTAATTATAAGCATTTATGATTATGCAACTTTTTTTATTCACTTGCATGATTTATCTATTATAATGTTCAATGGATTAAATTTCTTTGAATGAAGTGAATAAGTTAATTTTTACTTAAGTGTTATGGATCTTGATTTAGCATTATTAATAGTCAAGCTTGTTATTATTATTGATTCAAGTAGTAAGGCAGAGAAGTTACATCATAAAACATAGGAATGAAGTAATAGGTTGAGCCTTATGTTTCTAAAAATGACTCTTTTCAATAATATTATGATAACCATTCCACAAATAGAAAGTGCAAAAGAATATTTGTAGTTTATGGAAGAACATTTTTGTTTTGCAAATAAGTCATTTATTGGTACTTTAATGGTAGAGCTTATGACCCTAAAGTTTACTATAATGCAAATCATATAAAAGCATATTATTGAAATGACTAATATTACAACAAAGTTTGGAACCTTAGGATTGATAGTAGAAGACTCTTTTCTAGTGTAGTTTATCTTGAACTCACTATCTTTTAAATATGGGTCATTTCAAATTAATTACAATACTATAAAAGATACATGAAATGTTAACAAATTGGCCAGTATGCTTGTTTAAAAGGAAACAAGATTAAAAATTCAAAAGAGTCACTCTATTAATCTCATTGGTAATAAAGCTGGGAAAGTAATGAATGTGAAAGCTCATCAATTCAAGAAAAAAAAAAAAGAGAACTTACTTATGCTCTTTAAGTTGAGAAAAAGGAAAAAAAGGGTGATAAATGTCCCTTCTGTAAAAAGCTTTGTCGTTATCAAAAGGATTGCCCAAAGTATATGGTTTGGTTCAAAAAGAAATGTAAATTTAATACCTTAATATGTTTCGAATTAAATTCAATTAAAGTTTACATAACACTTTGTGGCTTAATCTTGGTGTTCTACTTATATATACAATATGATGTAAGAATTCATTATAATTCAAATCACAAATCCAACTAAAAATTTTCTCTTTATGGGAAATTGTGTAAAGGCTCTAATTAAAGGTATAAGAATTTATTGTTTGATCTTAGATACTAACTATCATTTAGATTTATATAGACTTTTTATGTACTTTCAATTAGAAGAAATCTTATTTTAATTTCTAAGTTAGATGGTTTTGGAATAAATATTAAGTTTGGGCATAACAATTTTCATTTATATAATAATACTAATATGATTGGTTTAGGTATTCTTATTGAAAATTTATATAAAATAAAACTTGATTATAATTTTGTCAAATCCTTACTTAATGTGCATCATAATGTTAAATTTAATTGTAGTATGATGAATGAAATTCTACTTATTTGTGACATAAACATTTAGGTTATATATCCAAAGAAAGATTAGTAAGATTAGTAAATGATGAGATTTTTTCCAATTTAGATTTTACTAATCTTAAAATATATATTAATTGCAATAAAGGTAAGCAAACCAAATACAATAAGAAAGTGACCACAAAAAGCATTTAGCTTCTTAAAATTATATATACTAATATTTATAAACCTTCTGACACTTCATTTTTTAATGGTGAAAAATATTTCATCACCTTTATAGATGATATCTTATATTATGGTTATGTTTATTTGTTTTATGAAAAATCTTAATCTTTAAATGTCCTTGAGACATACATAAAGGACGTTGAAAGACAATTAGACAAAAAGGTGAAAATCATAAGGCTTAATAGAGGTGACAAATACTATAATAAATATAATGAGTTTGGGCAGTATCTACATCCATTCATAAAATTTCTCAAAAGCCATGGCATATATGTATAGTGTACTATGCCATGCACACCTCAACAAAATGGTGTGGTAGAAAGATGTAATTAGACATTAATGGATATAGTTAGAAGTATGATAAGTAACTTATCTTACCAAATCTTTATGGATGTATGTACTAAAAATTGCAAATTATTTATTAAATAGGGTTTCTAATAAGGTAGTTCAAAGTACTCTTTTTAAGTTGTGGATAAGAAAGAAACCTAATTTACGACACTTACATGTTTGGGGTTCCTTAGTGAAGGTAAGAATTTATAATCCACATATAAAGAAATCAGACTTTCAAATGATTAATAGTTACTTTATTGGTTATCTAGAGAAATCTAAAAGGTATATATTTTATTGCTAAAACCATTGTTTAAGAATTTTATAAATTGGTCATGCAAGATTCATTGAGGATGGTGAAGTTAGTAGGAGTAATAAATATAAAAAAATGGACATAAAAGAAATTAAGGTAAACATTCCTTTACTTGTATTAGTCCCTTTATCCACCATGATACAAAATGTTATTCCAGAAGTTAAAGAACGTTTGGATAAAGAGACATTCCTTAAAAGAGCTAACTCACAATTGACTAATAAAGCACAAATAACATTAAGAAGATTTCAAAAAGAAAGGAAATTAGCTATTTCAAATGATTATATGGTTTATTTACAAGAGTCAGATTTTGGTATTAGAATCAATAAGGATCTATTTTCATTTTTACAAACCATAAAAGTACTAAATCTATTAAATAGATTGATACTAGGAAAGATGAGTTGAAATCTGTGGAAAGAAACAATGTTTGGGATCTTATCAAATAACTATAAGGATGCCAAAGAGTTTATTGTAAATAGGTCTTTAAGACTAAATGTGACTCAAATGATATAAATGATATAAAGCCACTTGAGTTAGATGTTATTCTATTGATTAATTAAGGATGATGCCTAAATTATACCAAATAAAAGTGAAAATAGCTTGCCATTCTTATTTCTTCACTACATAAATCAAAGGATATGCAACCTTAGATATGCTCTTACAAGTCATTAGTTAGGCACAAGGGGGTATCCATGACAAGCCCATAGGTTTATGAAATGTTGGTGCTATTTTGATAATCTTCTTATATTTCTTGACATAACTATTGAGGAAGGTTTAATTAAGGCATCCTAGAAAGGCTTAATCCTCTAGAACTCTAATACAAATGACCTTATCAGGAAATTAGAGGCATACAAGCCAACACATGATAGTGTTATCTCTAAAAATTTATAGGAGAAGGAGTAGAAATCATCCCCATTGATAAGCCTTTATAAGCCTTTATGGCTTAGCTTATGACATCACTAACATCCTGTCTCTTATTGGACTATATATGTTACATGCAGAGAAGTTCTGGTTGCTCTCAATAAGACTTTGTATGTCAAAATAGATGAAGAAGTTCTAATTGTACTCACTAGACCATGAATGTCGCAATGAGCAGAGAAGTTTCAATCACTCTTATAAGGTCATGTATATCACAATGATTGTAGAAGTTCTTGTAATAGCTCATCATCTTATTTTTGTTATGGACTTTGGGTTTTATGTTTACAAGATCACTTTGAGTTGATCTTGTAGTTTCATGATTATTAGATCATTCTTAGCAAAACTTCAATTTCCATGTTTACTAGATCATTCTTAATTATCTTTCAAGTTCAATATTTGTCAAATCACCTTTGTAAGGCCATTCTTAACTAGACTTCAAGTATAATACTTGCTAAAACCTCACTTCCATGTAATTTCCCCTCTTGCAATCCCAAATTGATTAGAAATCATTAATTCAAAATTTAGGAGACATGTGTTTTTTGGAGGCCTAAAAAGCAAATCCTACTTTTGTAGTGTGTGTACGTGCGCGCATATCAGTCGCTTGTGATGCTAATTCGTTATATGCCAGACATTTTACCCCGTACCACTTAAGGCATGTAATCTCGCAGTGAAAGGATCAGAAGGCCACTGGACACATAATCTGTAAGGAATGAAAGTGATAACAAATGATATTCAACGGTATGGAGAAATTATGTATATGGTTTGAACATGAATCATTCATTAGTCCCACATCTTGCATAGTAAATTTGACATTGGAATTTACCATGCATGTATCAAGTTTAAATACTTTAAGCAATGTTTTCCCGGCTACGCTCCCCGCTTCCATTTCTTTCGTTTACCTGCTGAAAATGCCAAAATTAATGAAAATTCATGCTTTAATCTTATAACCGCTTCGTTTCTATTTTCTATAACGAATTTCTCGTTTAGGAGTATGGATGATGTAAGGCATTGTAGACAACAAAGGTCCCGAATGCATGATCTGTCATACGGTGTACTTCCTTGAAGTCACGGAATTGCATCAAGCGTAAGACGTTGAGTAAAGTCAATGTTTTGTATACAAAAATGCGCGTCATGTGGAGTCCCAAAGACTTTCATGTCTTGCACGCAATATAAACCTTTCTGGTAAAGTCACAAAACCACACAACGCAAAGCAATGTCTTTTCTTTTTTCTTTTTTCTTGGTTGGTTATCAAATTAGATAATTCACTAGAATTAAGAGTTGAGTTACCCTACCACTACACAAGGTTAGCGGCAGATCGATGTTGTTTTGACTGTTCGAGTGAAAGAGACTTCAATAAATATGCATCTTTTATCTGGGATGAGGCCATCATTCACTTTTTTCCGGTGGCCATGGCGGACGTCGTTACATTGAAAAGGTTAAAGAGGGGGAAGATAAAGGCCAATTGTTAACAAGACTGTTTTGAGATCAACTAGTCCTGAAAGGAATGAGCATGAAATGGGACCAATCACCCAATTTCGGACAGAAATTCTTCCACTGATCCTTAAAGATGTGACGACAATGGCATCTATGTGGGGTAAGGTTCATAGTGTTTGTGACGTTAATCCCATTATCATATTACGTGGCACGTACTTTGCACCATTTTTTCGTACATGAATTTTGCGCATTGAATTAACGAGTCCAAATTAACTGTACAAATAAAAAATTACTTCATTCGCATAAAACCAAGACTATTAATGCTAGGGATTGCTATTGGCACATAGTTAGTATGATTTGTACATGATGTAATAAAATTAACCTGAAATGAGCCAAGCCAAATACTCAACTCTATTAATATTGAACTGATTAATTAAAGTAAAAATATAAAAAGAGTTAAATTACTTAGTGTAGAGTCCAATAATGCAAGTTTTGATGTTAATTTTTTTTTTTTTTTGCGTGCTATAAGGTTCTTATTAGATATTAAAGAAAGAAAACCAAAATTCATATATAAAAAAATTTATATCAAATATTATTATTTATTTAATATTAATTATTTTATTTGTAAGATACAACAAATTCTCAAGTATCAAGAATATAGAATGTTTATGCTCTAACGATTAGAGTTAGACTTAAAAATGAAAATTAATTTGGCAAAGTAGGTGACACATGCAGCTGTAAGATTTTTAAATTATGCAAACACAAATAATCCTAAGCGACAAAAACAACATAAGTTGATGTCACACAAAATTAATAAAGTATGTTAAAGAAACATATCAATATACTATAAAAAAGGCAAATCACGCAGGGAGAAAGATTAAAAAAAAAAAAAACAAAAGGAATCTATTACAAAAAAAAAAAAGTTAAAAATTGTTGTAGGTCAAAACTCTAGCCTCTGTTCCTTCAAATCAATCACACTTAAATAGGTCTCTATTTAATTTTTGAAAAAAAAAAAGAGAATTTGTGGAATTCTTAAAGAAAATAACTTTTGCGATTCTTAGAGAGGACAATCATAAGGATTTTAAATTATTAAGATTGACTTTAATTGATTTTTGTTGAATTCTTTAAAGAGGAGAATTTATGATCCATTAAATTATTAGAGGAATTTAGATAACTTTCTATTTAATTGCTTAAAAAGAAGAAAATAGAAATAATAAAAAATGGAAAGTAGAATCTATAATTAATTGATTAAACTTAAATACATCTCTATGTAATTTTTTAAAGGAGAAAATTTGCAGAATTCTTAAAAAGTAGAATTTTTGAGATTTTAGATTATTAAAATCTTTAGGAAAATTTCTGGGTCTTTATAAATTATTAGAAGCTACTTAGGTAAGTTTCTATGTAATTTCTTAGAAAGAAGAAAATACAAATTATAGAAAAAATGAAAAGTGAAATATATGATTAATTATTTTCCTACTAAAAAATAAGAAGGGACTAAAATATCTATTTTTTAATTTATAAATTAAAAAAAATCTTCTATATATATATATATATATATATTGTACTTTTCCAACAAAATGGATGATTGATTAAAATTAATATTAGTGAATGTTAAAATATAAAATAAATTGTATGAGAGAGTAAATAAGAAAAAAATTTGGTCATAATGACTTATTAAAACTCGCAAAGTTTGCGTTTTTTTTTTTTCATTAAATGGAGTGAATTTTAATATATATTTGGTCAATCGTCCATTTTGTTGGAAAAAGTACAAAGTACCATTTAGGTGTCTCTTCAGAAGGTGTATTTGATACATTTCCAAACTCTATTTAAGCACGCTTTCCTCGAAGCAGACCACAATTCCAAAGATTCCTACCATCACAATCGTCTTCACACACGCACACCAACGACTGAAACGCTTGAACAGAATGGCATCGACTCCCTTTTCGGTTCCCCTGTTTTTGTTTCTATCTGCTTTGTCTACTTCATTATTGGTTTGTTCAACATACCCCGATGATCGAATTGACTTCTCTTCGACTGCAAAATCCCCCAAACAGCGCGCAGAAAAGCTCATAAGGCAGCTGAATTTATTCCCTAAGCATGCCATCAACATGGCCGCGGAAGGTGAAACTCCAGCCGCTGACAAAGGTCTGGTTGAGAAGCAATTCAAATTCTCCATGCTTGGTGGTCCTAGCCCTCCTGTTAAAGATTTGGCCCAACATGCTGGGTATTATAGGCTTCCCCATACAAAAGCTGCGAGGTATTTGGCAGATCATATTGTTTGAAGGACCACCGATATCAATAATGAAATGTTTCTTGTCCTTGGGCCTTTTGTTTTATTCTGTCTGCCACCAATGTAGCATACATGTATGTACTGTTTGTCATGTAGTTGTCTTGGAAAATCCACGCCGCTAAAATTTCTGCATATTTCCTGCAGCATGTTCTACTTTTTCTTCGAATCGCAGAATAGCGAGCATGATCCTGTTGTTATATGGTTGACTGGAGGGCCAGGATGCAGCAGCGAATTGGCATTGTTTTATGAGAATGGTCCTTTTCAGGTTGCTGACAACGTGTCCCTCGTGTGGAATAATTACGGTTGGGACAAGGTAATAAATTGCTTCACCCTTTCTCTGCAACCTTTACCTCAAATCCAGTTGAAACTTGAATGCCGAAAATAGGGAAAATTTTTGACCTTTTTGTCAGGCCTCCAACCTCATCTACGTTGACCAGCCGACCGGGACAGGTTTCAGTTACTCGACAGATGTGGGTGACATTCGACACGATGAAACAGGGGTTAGCAATGACTTGTACGACTTCTTGCAGGTCTGTTTCACTTACATTGTGGTTTCTTTCTTGCACCAAGAACTCTTCTATGTTCCACGATGCTTCCTCAGCACAAAAATTTGTGTTAGACATTCATCTGACCTCACCCCGTAATGTAATGCTAGGAATTTTTCCAAAAGCATTCTCAATTGGCCCAAAACGATTTCTACATAACTGGGGAATCTTATGCTGGGCATTACATCCCAGCCCTTGCTTCTCGGGTTCACCAAGGCAACAAAAATAGAGAGGGGATTCAAATAAAGCTTAAGGTATCTTGCCCATCTAAGTTGTTGACTAAACTCCAGCTGCTCGAATCGTACCAGATCATCCAATGTCCTGATAAATTTAACTCGGTTGCGCTTGTCAACATGATTATCTGCAATATTGTTAACAGGGATTTGCCATTGGTAATGGCCTCACCAACCCTGCCATCCAGTACCAAGCGTACACAGATTATGCTTTGGAAAACAAACTGATTCAGCAATCCGATTATGAGAGAATCAACAAAAGCTTTCCAGACTGTGAGCAGGCAATAAAAGCTTGTGGTAAATTTTCTCGTTCCAGTCTCATATCACCTACATTTTATCAGGCATGTCACGTATAATAAAACTTTATTTTCAAATAGGAGAAAGATTCAATGGAACTTTCTATCTATATAGGAACTCAGCTATAATTTATCGTTAATTACACTGTTCTGGATGTCCTCAGGTACTAATGGAACTACAGCTTGTGTCAGTGCTTATTTTACTTGCAACGATATATTCGATGATATCATGACCGTGGCAGGTGATATAAATGTAAGAAACCTAAAATTGAATGGTCCATCCTTCCAATGGATGAGAAAGCATAATTATGAGTAAGCGGAGATTGTTTTCCATTCTCATGAAAAATTGTGATCAATTGGAATTGCAGTACTATGACATCCGGAAGAACTGTGAAGGCGATTTATGCTACAACTTCTCAAACATGGAGCAATTCTTAAATGAGAATACAGTTAGGGATGCCCTTGGTGTAGGAAACAGAGAATTTGTTTCATGCAGCAGCGAGGTTTATGATGCCATGCAAATGGACTGGATGAGAAATCTTGAAGTAGGAATCCCATCCCTCCTTGAGGATGGTATCAAGGTGCTTATCTATGCTGGAGACCAGGATCTCATATGCAACTGGCTTGGTGAGCACATATGATGGCGCTTAAACCTCATTAACAGCCAACTTTGCAATGACTGTTTTCATGAGATATTTCCTTGTGGCAGGAAATTCAAGATGGGTGCATGCAATGGAGTGGTCTGGCCAGAAAGAATTCGGTGCTGCTTCTATAGTGCCATTCACAGTTGAAGGCACAGAAGCAGGGGAGCTGAAAAGCCATGGCCCTCTTAGCTTCCTCAAGGTCGATCTCTCTCTCTCTCTCTCTCACACACACTTTCTAAGCCATAATTGGCACAGATAAACATGCACATACACACATATAGTATATTAATCTAAGCCACAATTGGTACTGCAATCCAGGTGCACAAAGCTGGTCACATGGTTCCAATGGATCAGCCAAAGGCTGCATTACAGATGCTAAAAAGCTGGATGCAAGGGAAGCTTGCCATGACTGGAAATGAAGATATGGTTTCTCCGAAGTGATTGCCTCATTTGAGTTTTGCATTTCCTTTCTTAGTGATTTGCATGCTCTAAGGACTAAAATTTCTGACAATATTGTTGGCTCCATACATTCACAGATGACAAAATTAAAGATTTTTTTCCTGCCTACCATATGAGCCCAGTCAATCTGTTGTACAGTTCCTCATACATCGTCAAAACATAAAACAACACAAAGCAATCAAGTTAAACTACCGAATTTACTTGGGGGAGTATTAACTAACCCTAAAATATGAAACCAATCTGCTACATGGATGCTCAGCAGAACACAGAAAGGTTTAGTGATTGCAACAAACAATTCCCCATGTTCAAGAAAATAAATCAAAAGGCCAGCAACAACAAAAGGAAGGCTATTTTGTTCAGTTTGAATTTACATGCAGCAAGACTATCTCAACCAGACCTTCCCACCTGCACATTACTACATGTACTATGGGAAAACAACCATGCCTACTTTTAGACCAACTTCAACATCCTACTTTTAAAAGGTGCCTACTATTAAATTACTTCTAAAAGGTGCCTACTTTCCACTCCAGTATCCAAAGACCAACTTTTAGACCAACTGTCAGAGAGTAATCGCCACACAATAATAGAAATGTATATA